>DVQH01000145.1:0-40747 GCA_018231625.1 Papilio phestus
TTTTTACCTCAAAAACAGTAAAGTTGTCCTATTTTGAACACTTGAGTTTAGAGTGAAGCTTTAATGTGTTTTGAGGGGATTTCATCGACTGTAGAGAAATTTTTAAAAAGTTTATAACGTGGCCAAATGTGTGTAAATTTGTCGTTTAGTCGCATAATGTCTCTTAGATTTCAGGTGTGTTTTGTCACTGTTGTTTCATTGGGTTCTCAACATAGTCTGATCGAACGATTCAGTTTCTCTTGCCTAAACTGCCTCTATCCAACCCCCATCGAGGCCTAAAGTGAGGAGGGCCGCGCGAGTCCCAGCTCAAGCATAACGCTTGCGCTAGCGGGGAGCTGAGAGGGCAGTGGCCCCGAGGTGAAGGTGACTTAGAGGGTGGGAACCGACCCGTTCAGTACGTGCTAGAGGACACGGCAGAGGGCAAAGGGCGCGACTGTTGCCTGCGCGTGCTGGCTCACTGGCTAGCCTGATGAAAGCCTGGGCCACCCTGACCGTGTGAGAGTAGTTGCCACCCGATTCTGTCCGAGACTAATGGTGCAGCCTGCCTCAGCAGAGTCTATTGTCCAACAATAAGGGTGACTGTGTTTATTTTTGATTAATTCTTCGCAATCAAGCGAGTCACACTGTCTGCTGCATAATTCGTAAAAATCTGGTCAGAATCTATTGTTGTGCGGCAGTGATGCGGCCGGTGGAGCGCCACTCTAGTCCGTGGTGAACCAGTCTGCTCAGTTGTAGCGGCACCAAACGAGACAACAACAAAAGTAAGAGCAAAGAGAATGAAAACTACGCGGATGCTGTTGGCGAGCCTGTCTCAATGTGGGTCCGTCTCTGGGTAGTCCAACACTAGTGGGCATACTAAACTACAAAATACTCCAGCTTACTGGTCAAATGATGCAATGCGTGGCAAATTAGTTGGATTTCTGGTGGCTAATAAAGTTTCAACATATTCTTGGAGAAGACATCTGGGCACTTCTCTCGTTATGGCTTTCAGTTTTCACTTTGAAAGCCATAACGCCTTAACTGCTGCCCAAGTGTTGGGTTACTCTCTCCCAAAGTGGGCATAATATGGCAGCGGGCAGTAAGTGGGAGGCAGAGACTCAGGCAGTCAACCCTTTTGAGCGCGTGCGGCACTGGGCATCGGGCGCTGCCACGATGATGCTAGTGCCAGTGCTCGTGCAATCAATGCTCGGAGCATTTTGAGAGAGCCATGTGCACTGATCAGTCCATGATCACCCTTACTGCCCCACTACCTGCCCTCTCGCTCCCCGTCGCATCGTGTTTTACCCTCATCTACTGCCGCCAGTCGACCTGACATTGGTACAGCATCGTCATAAAGTGACAATTAAGTTCACCCTCTTCTATGTTTGTCCCATAACTTTCTATTCATACTCTCGTTGTCTACTCGGTCACTGGCCAGTCTAGTTTGTGCAATCAAATTTAATTTAACTATCCTGTCACAAAAATTTCATTTTTATCCGCCACCATGTCTAACCCTGAGAATATGGTTAACCAGTGTGGCTCGCACTTTCTCTGGACTCCACAACGAGAAAGATGTTCGTTGAGTGACCTTCGAAAATGGCACATGTGATCTACACCTCTATGCCAGTGCTCAACGTGTGTACCGCTAGCTGTTTGTCTGTTCGAGGTGAACTCGTTTGGCCGGCACGAAAACTACCAAAGTGGCAGTCATCTCGAAACGTCATCAATACTACATAAGGTGTTAATCTGTGGATAAATAGATATAAGAGGAGAATCAACTCACCTCACCAATCGGTGGTGGGGAGAGGACGGCATCGTGGTCCGGCATCACATGTCTCGGCGTCCGTGTGCCACTCGCGCTTGGGCGCTTCACTCTACTCTTGTTCTCCTCTTTGCTTCACCGTTGCTCAATTGCGTACTCCACTTTGGAGTAGAGCATTTACCGCGATTAGTCATTGGCAATTGCCATTCGGCACCGGCATCTTTCGGTTCAAATGATGCATGGCACTATCTCCTGCATGGCCACCACTGATCGATCACTTTCACTCGTCAAGTGTCATTAGGCTTTGACCTATTGTAGTTTTCTACTCATAAAAACCACTATTCTTTTGGCTACCAACACAACGAGTAGCTCTGTGTGGCACGGGGTGGTTCTGCCAATTCGCAATGGACTTGAAAGATGGTCCCCTAATGATGAGCTCCTTCGGGCACGGAGGCGGTGGCGAGTGCAATCTGGCCATGGCCAACCACACCTACCACGAGCTCAACTTGTCACACTCACTGGAACCTACTGTGCAGTCGGTGCCGGTCATGTCCAACTCGATGTCCACTGGAGGCATGGCCGAGTCGCACCACCAACCGCAATTGCAAACCTCCCAGTCACAGCAAACTCATTCGGGCCCAGCAGCTCCAGTTATTTCCTTGCTTAAACTAAAAAATTTTCTTTACCAACCAAACAAATTCAAAAACCTTTTGCACACTTCCTCAGAAGGTAAGAAATTCTTAGTAGGAGCACACTCGTTTGTAGTTTGAATACTTGGCTACTGGGATCGCATTAACTGGCGCCCACTAGTGAAACCATTAGCCAATTAGATTTAATCGGAGATTTGCTTTCTTTCTCTAGCATCCAACGGAATCAACAATGGCACTACTGTGGTGGAGGAAAGTTCGCAAGTGCCCTCTGGGACTAACAACCAACTCTACTCGAGTGCACCCGCATTCACTCGATCCTCGATGGTTACCGGCAACTCGATGGCCCACACTAGCACCTCTGCCAACAACTCCTCCATGGGCCAAATTCTTAGTTTGGCACAGCCCTTCAAATTCTCCAATCATCTTCCGATGTCTAACGGTGCCACTCGAAAATATCAATGCAAAATGTGTCCGCAGGTCAGTCAAAATATGTTTTAGAAGTTTAATTAGAGTTAAATGAACGCTGCAAAGTATATAGAACCACGAGTAGTGCTTCTTGCAAATCCTGAATTTTCTCATGATTTAGGAACTCTTTTGACAGATCAGCATCAAGTCTGGTTTCTCAAGCCTACTATCGAATCGAATGTAGTAGCATAGTTTGCCAGCAATGTGTTGATGTGTAGGATCAATGGCAATCAATGATTAATCGTATCGGGGCATAATCGATGCAGCGAGACTATCACTGCCACCGTGGATGCTGTCATGCGCGCCACGGGAGAACATATTTATTAGCTGGCCACCAAACTTGTTCTTGTTTTAATTAGTTTGCAATTAATTCAACATTAAATTGTGACGATTAGTAATTTGAACTTGATTACACAAGTAAACTCTCGGAAAGATCGATATCAGACTCATCAAATCATCGCACTTTTATCTAGTTGTTTTTAGACTACTCGCACCGTGATTTGCAAAACAACAACTTGGAATCAATTAGCCTCGGTGTCTTTGACTTATTGACAGATCTCAGCTGACTTCGGCTAAACAGTATGATGTTTGATGATGGGCAGCTTAATAGACGGCACAGAGCAATTAATGCCGGCCGAATTTCGTCGATTCAATTTGATTGCACAGTAAAATCGGTGGCCAAGATAAAGCAGACAGGCAATTCTGGCTTGTCAATTCAAGGGTCATTTGTCATCATGGACTTCATTCATGCTTTTACTAGATTAGCAGTCAATTCTCAGGATGTCCAAGCTTGCCACCATGTTGCCGACTGAAATCACCGCTTATCGCTGGTGTGAGCGGCATCGAGTGGCCAAATACACGCTTTGAGGAGATGCATCCATGGGTCTGTTGTGAGGGAGGATGACTGCCAGCACTGGTCGGTGTTGGCAATGTTGTGCCCCCTGAAGAGTACCCACACCGGACCGTCCTATCGATTCTATTAGCTGCCAACCTGATCCGGCCAGTAAGGGATAGTTTGGTCGCTTCAACCCAGACGTGTCTTGGCAATTACTGTCTATCGCAAATTGAACTTCTTGGAACCAGTGAAGTGTTGCCAATGCCGCAACAGCTCTTGACTGTTCTCTCTCCCTTTGATCATTCCAAAGCACGTGCGTGCTTAGTTTCAATTAGCTTTCTCATCTCACATGAAATCATCATTGAGAACGATCAAAACAACAACTTTATCACTGGAACCACGACGAATGTTCTATTGGTGCATGCAAATGAAAATGCGAGAATCAGCAAGGTAAATCGAAAAAGTGAGATGCCGAGTTTGAGGAGATAGGTTTGTTATTAATAGCATTAGACATCAGGGGCAAGAGAGCGATAAGTGCAAATCAGCGATACTTGCCATCTCTTAGGCACAATGATACAAAGTAAATCAAGCCAAACACTTCGAAGTGAGACCCTCCTTGAATCAACGGGGTAGGCGTAGCAAACTAGCACGAAGCAGCACAGCTTCACAGCACACGTCTTATCAAGTGTTGTCAGTCGGCAGCAAGTAAGCCACACGAGCATGGTAACAAGTGTTTGTGTGTGTGCAAAAGGAAAACAAGTCCAGCTCGAGCAGGGAAAACGGTACATGGACTGACTGTACTGGTGTGATTAGGTGGCACTGGCACCCGAAATGGTGCTCTGGACAAAGGTTGTCTCTCGATTAGATTGATGCACTGTCTGGCTGGCAGCGAGCACCGTGCGGCCAGCCGGTCGATCGAGCGGGCGCCATGACGCAAAGTCAACTCGATTGCCTGACACCAGCACGGAGCAAAAACGAGACAACACGTGCAGAAATGTCTCTAGTGGCGAGGCGTCTCTTGTCAAACTGTTATCGAGTGGACCAAGTAATCACAGAGTAGCCGAATAAATACCGATGGCACACATCTTTTGCTCGCACTAGGCCACTCGAGCCACACTGCGTCAATCACGGCTGACCACTTCATCCACTAGATGGTCAGATTAGATTCTCTGTGGCGACATGTTATACATGCAATCATTCTGGTTTTCATAATGGTACTTTCAGGCCAATTTAGTGTTCATTGTTTGCCCAATCCCAACCGCCTGCCACTGACCATTGTTTGTATGATTGCAGGTATTCCACTCGAAAGCAGACATGCAGATGCATACCCAGATGCATATGCGAGAGGCCAAGCCTTACAAGTGTTCGCAATGTTCCAAGTCGTTTGCCAACTCCTCCTACTTATCGCAGCATACACGTATTCACCTGGGAATCAAACCTTACCGGTGTGAGATATGTCAACGCAAGTTTACGCAACTGTCGCACCTGCAACAACACATCCGCACGCACACTGGCGATAAGCCGTATAAATGTCGTTACCCGAACTGCACCAAGGCATTCTCGCAGCTCTCCAACCTACAATCACATTCCCGGTCGCATCAAACTGACAAACCATTCAAATGTAATAGTTGTTACAAGTGTTTTACTGACGAGGCCGGCCTCCTCGAACACATTCCCAAGCACAAAGAATCGAAACACCTCAAGACGCACATTTGCCAGTTCTGTGGCAAGTCCTACACGCAAGAGACCTACCTGGCGAAGCACATGCAGAAGCATTCCGATCGGCTCGAGAAGCGCGCCTCGCTCAACCGAATGCCCGTGCAGATGCCTGACAACTACTGGGCCAAGAACAGTGTCGTCACCTGCCAATCTTCTTCGATTGAATGCTCCACTAATTTGATTAACGCACAACAGCAAGCGCAGCAACAGCAGCAGCAACAGCAGCAAGCACCTCCGACTGATGACAGTGACGGTGGTCACCAGTGCTTGCTCGGCTCCCGAAGTGTGCCCCAAGTGTCCAATGGCCACCTGAGTGGCACAGGGCGCTTCGACCATCACTCGAGTCGGCTACCGGCGATGGCTAGCATGAATGCACGCCATTCGGATGAGCTCATATATCACGGTATCGATTCAAGCAACAAAAGCGGAAACTCTGCGTTCACAGCACTGCCCGGTGGCGGCGTGCTGAGTGGAGGCGCCAACGTCCGCATGCCATACTTCTCCTATGAGCCCTTCAACTTTCCCAACAAGGCAACTTCAAGTGGCATGGAGACCAAGAAGACAATGGACGTCTCGCCTAAAGAAGGCCAGACTCCGTTTCCCAATCAACTAATAGCACTTAATCAAATTCGTAACTATGCCTCGATGCCTGCTCCAGTGTCGATCACGTCGGGTGAGCACCCAATTTCGCTGAAGGAAGAGTGATGACCAACAGAGACCAGTGCGCGCCCGGAGCCATGCAAGTAAACCATCTTTGCGGCACTTGCTTATGCAAACATCTAAAGCAAACACTTTCTTACGATGATGGCTCGGTTCAATCTAATCGTTTCACTTCACTAATAATAAATGCCATTACTGCGATGACCAAGCGTCGAGCGGGAGCACTCGTCAGGTGGCAAGTGCAAAGCACTGCCCAGCAATCACACAGAGAGATTGCGGGTAGATTGGTCTAACACTCGTTGGTGACGAGTGCTCATTGTCAAAGTCCGCCAAGCCAGGCAGCCGATGCTTCGCTGATCCGGCCGATCACATGATTGCCCAGTACTCCACTTCCATCGATGCCACACCGACGCTACTGTAAATAGCTGCCTGGTGCGAACCAATTTCTCTCCCTTTTCGAGCAACTGGTGATAGTGGAGCAGTGTGCGTACAGTTGGTGCAGACTGAATCAACGAATCTTCGATGGTGATAGCGCGCCAGATTGTGTCAGACCAATGCCCTCGCTGCTTATCAGTGGCGGCGTTCAAAATGCCCTTGCATGGAGGCCAGCTTCGTTCTCCGGTCCTCCTGTCCCTCTGTCCACCGACAATCTGATCATGCCATTGTGCAGATCTCCTCTCCTCTCTTATTTTCATGCCACAACTCAATTACCCATGTAAAATTATTTATAAAATTTCATTTCCAATAAACCAACAATTCTAATTTTGTACATTTGATCTAAGTTCTGGGTGTTGGGTGGCCGAGAGTAGATTGATCGACCACCAATCGGAAAGCGATCGGTGCGGCCGAGACAAGCAATTTGAATTGTCACACAGTGCAGTCGAGTCCAATTACCACAGTAGGCTAAATGCAGTCAAGTCTGACGGATTGAATCGAGCCGAGAGTCAATTTAATTAAATCTCTGCCAGAATTGTGGCACATGGTAAGTTGGACCATTGTTTTGCCTCTCTTTCTCTCACACACACAATCACGCCATACACTCAAGTGTCAGGTGTGGGTGAAAAACAAATACTGCTCGTGAGATTTGATTCGCATAGAACTGGCGCGCGCAATCGATCGATCGCTTGAATGGCTCGACCAGCCTAGTGCCATCCCCACTTTAGCCAGTTCCACTCAGTGCAAAGTGGTAAGTTCGAGCAGTACCAGATGGCACTAGACATAGATGCGCACCAGCTGAGCAACCACTCGCGACGACGGCTTCAGTCGGTCTGCACTGGCGACCGACCTGAGCTCTGTCAGTGGCAATCCACCGCCCGTCGAGCATCGCTCGGCATCCTAACTCCCATCACACTGCTTGGATCGGCCATGGTGCCAGTCGGGACAGTTCTAATCGAATCCAAAATCCAACTGTAATTCATCTCCGAATGAATGATCACCTCTAGGAAGTGATCACAATGTCTGCAGTGACGATGAACCGAGGACTTCGCGCACACACGTGTGATCAGTGCAACAAATCTTTCCCGTCCACCCATCAGCTAGCACAACATAGTCGGGTTCACACCGGTGAAAAGCCGTACTCGTGCTCCTATTGTGATCGACGATTCAAGCAACTGTCCCATGTGCAACAACACATCCGATTGCACACTGGTGAGTGATCCGTGATCACTGTCTTCCCTCGGACGCTCTCTTCTTACCATTTTCCACCTAGGCGAAAGACCTTATAAATGTAGCGTGCCTCAATGTGGACGCACCTTTATTCAACTTTCTAATTTGCAACAACACATGAAAACTCACTCATCGGTTGGGGGTACAACTCGTTCTACCGAAAAACAATATTTTTGTAATCAGTGTGGCAAAGGATTCAAAGGGCAAAGTTCTCTAATCACACACCACAGCAAGGTAATGCATACATTCGCCTCTTCTGTTATTAATAACTATTTATTTTTAAACACATTAATTAGAAACATGAAGGATTGATGATTCCAACCGAAAGTACGTTTTGAAATAAATAAACGAAATGTAATTTACTAAAGGTTATCTTTATGGTAGAAGTCAACCAGAACAATAAAATTGCTCGACAGTCCGTTTCACACCATTGTCAAACTTGTGGCAAAAGTTACTTGAATGAAAGCTGTTTCCGAAAGCATCTAGAAAGTCACCAGAGTGATGCTACGACTTTAGCAAACTCTGCAGGAGGATTCCCACTTTGGCCATGCCAAGTGTGTGCTACAGTGTTTGCCAGTGAATATGGTATGACTTTAATTCATTTTTTCTCTTTATTTTTTAACATACATTTTTTAGGTCTACTTTCTCATATGGAACAAATGCGAAACGACCCGAGACACGAACTGTTCAACAGTACTTCGGGAAAAAAGCGAAACTCTGCTGCTACCGCTACGTTGAGTGATATCGTAGCAAAACTATCGGATGGTGCACTAAATGGCAGCTGTCAGCAAAATGCAGTGATCAACAGCATGAACGCACATGTCGAACTTGATCCCACACAAAACTTGTCCGCACAAACTAAACACGACGACTCAAGTTCGGATTCGAATTTTAGCAATGAAATTGGTGCCGATTCATTTCTATTTGCTTCACATAATATTAAGCAACACGAAGACAGTATTTAGTGAAACAACAAATTCTTAGAATGTCATAATATACATTTTTAGCGTTAAATATTAACACTATATATATATTTCTTTTCATATCAATTATGTTTTGCATGTAAAATCTTTTCTGTGATATACAAAAATATATAATGATCAGAATCCGTAATTAATGAAACCGATGAGAAACTAATGAGTGCATATTCATCAATGCATTATCTGTGTTTGCAAAGCAGCAATGGCATTTGTCCTCTCTGTCTAAAGCGGATCACATTTAAGTTCTCTCAATAAAAACAGTAAATTAGACAATTAATAAACTTGTCATAAAAATAGCAATTTTTCTAACTAACAATACGAACCAAGTGGTTAACTCAAACTAATTCAACTTTTATGTTATCAGTCAAACTAGTAATTTAATGTTTTTTTACACTTTTTCTCTTAACCAATGGTTTTTTTGTTTTTTTAATACTTATATCAACTCTATAATTAACGTATAGTTTAAACAGCTGAAGCAAATTAAAATTGTTAATAAGAAGTATTTACGTAAACATATATGTGCAATCCCAATTTTACAAACAAGATGAATCTCTATACCACCCCATCGCGTGCCAAAACTACACTATTAAAAAACAAAAAAAAATAAAGTAACACAAAGTAAAATGGCAGCGACTGCAGGTGAGCTGGAGAGAGTCGGCGCGAGAAGTGGTGGCCTGGATGGGCGACCCGAGCGATCACCGATGAGGGCGCATTGAACGAGTGCCAGAATTAGGAATGGCTGTGTGTGCTCGCCAAGTGGATGCTCCGAGCTAGGTCAGAGGAGCGCAGTAGGACACTTTGCAGCGAGCATGATGTCCAGTGTCAACAATCACGAGTACCACATCATCAGTGACGATTCCCTCCGTGCTTCGCCCAATGACCACCAGCAATTCTTCCAGAACTATCTCTCCTCGAGCAATTATAACACGCCAGTGAACAAGGAAGACCCACAAGAGAGCACTCACAACAACCAAAACAAACTGGACATTCATAGGAGTCGGCCGATGCATCACAGCCCAATGCAGGTGGACAAATGCTGCCCCATCATCACCAACAATCCGATGGTTATGAAATTCAGGTAACTAGTTCATCTATCGAGATCCCTGAATCATAACCTAAACTCAATCTGGCATATAGGAATATTGGTAAGAATGGACTGCGAGTGCCAGTTGTGGCTTTCTCCGCATGGAGTAGTTTTGGCCACAACATCACCGAAGAAGCGGCTGACGCTGTAGTGAGCGCTGCTTTCGAGAATGGCATCAACTACTTTGATACTGGCGATGCCTTTGCCGTCGGTCAGGCAGAAATCATGTTGGGCAATGTTTTGCGTAAAAAACCTTGGCCTCGAAGTTCGTACATTGTTTCAACCAAGATCTTCTGGAAGAACGGTCCCACCAGCCACGCTGGCGGGGGTTTATCGAGGAAGTTTATCATTGAAGCCGTGGAAGCATCACTTCGACGTCTTCAAATCAAATACATCGATATTTTGATTATCCATAAACTCGATCCTATGTGTCCAATGGAAGAAATAGTAAGAAGTAATAATCGAACCTAACAATTATTAATAATATATTTTGTTCCATACAGGTGCGCACAATGTCTTATCTCATTAACAATGGAATCATTTTCTATTGGGGTAAAAAGAATTAGTCTTGCAATAGCAAAACTAAGCGTAACAAACTAACTCAACAGGAACCTCGCGATTCTCACCAATGCACATATCGGAAGCCTTCTCCATTGCTCGCCAATTCAACTGTCCCCCACCAATTTGCGAGCAAATGGAATACCACATGTTCGTTCGCGATAAAATGGAGTTGCAGATGCTTGAACTATTCCACAAAGCTGGAATTGGCTGTATCACCTGGTCACCAATATCTCTGCAAAATGATGAAGGAATCGCTATGATCTCGCGAAAACAAAACAAAGTTCTCAACAATACTAAATACAGTGAACTAATAAAACTCTGTGAAAAACTTGGATGCGACCTCATACAATTGTCACTAGGTATCTATAACCATATATTTAAATCAACAATAATATAAATTGTCTTTCATTTCAAGCCTGGTGTTTGCAAAACGAAAATGTCAACTGCGTTTTGATCAGTGCTACTACACCAAAAGAGTTATTCCAAAAACTCAACGCAATCACGGTATACAATTACGCTTTAGTTGAACATTTATGATTAATATATATATATATTTACATTTGGTTAGATCTATCCAATTTTGACTCAACCGGTTAATGAAGAGATTGAAGTTATACTGGCAAACAATCCAGTTTTGAAACGGCAGCAGCAAAAAACACCGTCGATCACAGTTGATGTCCTTACGGAGGAACAGGAAACTGTTTAAGCAACTAGAACACCGTGTTAAAGTAAACTAGATGTGTGTATTTATCAAAAATGTAATATTTACAGAAATGATCTCAATAAACTTATCTGGTTTTAGTTATACAATGATTACTGTGATGGTGGAGGCAAGTTAAATGGATGGATGTTGTCAGCCATTGTTGTGCGTTAGTGCTGGTGGTGGGGGCGGTGGAGGGGGAGGCAAGCCAAATGGATGCATATTGGCTCCACTGAATGGGGGTGGTGGAGGTGGCGGAGGGGGAGGCATCAGCATCGAGGCTGGGTTATTTAGCGTATTTTGAACAGAAGTAGGGGGAGGTGGTGGTGGAGGCATCAAGCCACCTGGTGGTGGTGGAGGCATCAAGCCACCTGGTGGTGGCGGGGGCATCAAACCACCAGGTGGTGGTGGCGGAGGCGGCATAGAAACCATCCCGGGCCATCCCATCATATTCATGGTCATTAAATTCATTGGGTCCTCGTTACCGTAGGCAAACATTGGAGCAGGTGGAATGGCCGGAACGGTTGGCAGGGTTGAAGGAGTAGTCATCGGGACTATCATGGGAGTGGTGGCGGTGGGAGCGGGAGCATCAGCAAACAACTGATGCGGTCTGTCAGCCTGGGCAAGTGGATTTTGTGCGGCCAACAACCGCTCAGCAGCCGAGCCGTGCCGCTCACCCTTAGCATCTTTCTTGAAGGCGTAACTGATCGTGATTGGTCTGTTGCAAAGGTATTGCCCATTCATTGCTTCAATTGCAGCATCCGAAGCATCAAAACTGGCAAAATTAATAAAAGCATAACCTTTCGAGTTTCCCGTTTCTGGATCACGCATGATCTTGGGAGTTTGTAGAATAACACCAAAAGCTGAGAATGTGTCATAAAGAAGCTTCTCGTCGACTTCAGGATCGAGGTTACCGATAAAAACATTGGCACCAACATCGAGATTTTTCTGGTGTGCCGACGCTTTGTTAACACGAATCGGTTTGCCGTAGAGTTTGATCATGTTCATAATTTTAATTCCGTAGTCGGCATCTTCTTCCGAGATGAATTCGACAAATCCGTAGCCTTGGTGTTGATTAGTAACACGATCTTTGGGCATGTGCACATTCACTACAGGGCCCGCTTGCACGAACAGCTCCCAAAGGGTACCTTCGCTGACCTTGTCATCGAGACCACCAACATAAATAGTGGCATCTTGGTTACGTTCTGCAATGGGACCAGCAGCCATCGTTACCCAAGGTTCACTTGCAGTCAGATCACAAAGAAGCGTGTACTGAGCTTTGGCATGCAATGCATCAGTCAACAGCAGGCACCGGCTTATTCATTTCCACAGATGACGTTACTCTCTATATCATCCAAACGGTTTGCTGGCATTTCACTCAATTCATTTGGATTAATCTACTAACCTAAAATTTGAAAAATATAGTTATTGCTTTATTTGATAAAATATAAGTTATTTTTCAACATAGATACAAATAAAATCAAGTTGGTGTAATAAAATACTTGTCAAAACCCTCAACAATATAAAGATTCGAGTCAAAAGTTAAATGTGAAAATTGCCATAACATTGGTAGCGAGTTCAAGTGAAAAAATTGATTGTCAGTGAACCGATTATTTACAATAGATATCTTAGACACTCTCTTTTGAATTGATTGTTGTCGATGCTCATCATCATATAGTAACAATTCGTAAGTCTGTTTTTTCTCTTTCTTGTTGGCATTCTTGGCAACATTATTTCGTCTGATTCCTCTTGCTAAATTCTTTGGTCTTGTGGTTTTAGAGCATCTCCGGAGAAGAGAAATCACTTCCTTCGGACTGATATAATTCTTAGTAGCACATGTTTTGATGTGTTGAATAGTCTTGAATCCCGAGGACATACAAATCGGGCACTGGTAGTAAACCGTTTCGTACTCCAAACTGGTGACATTGATGGGTATATCTTGTTGCGCGCTTGGAGAAATCAACTCACTCCAATTACTGGCATTCTCTTCCACTTTCTTGAGATAGGACTCAAGATCACATTTGGCTTGACTGTTGATTGCACTAGGTTGGATGGTAAACGGTGCACTGCTGAGTACATCATCATCATCGGATTGGTCATTTACCAGTAGGAATGAGTCTTCGCTAGACAGTTCCATCAGACGTTAAAGATCTGGTAGTCTACCAGTGGTAGAACGACCACCAGACTGTCATATGCCAACTGATATCAAAGTCGCACAATTTGTTGACAGTTTTGAAATGACTTACCCAAACACTTTCCCACATAATAAGCCATATTTCTGTAAACTTTCTGGTAGTTTGACAAATTTAATTTTTTTCACTTATAACATTCATAAAAGTTTTTTTAAAATTAATCAATCAATGTTTCTGTACAACAAAAATAATACTAAGGTAACGGTAATAAGGGTAACATCAACAAATCAGACACCGGGTCAACATATAATAATAATAAAATAAATAAATAAATAATAAAATAACGTCACTTGGTGAAGTTGACTGACAAAGGAGACCCCAGCCACCATCATGGGTCGTTGGTTTGCGAATGAGCCATCGCGATGGAGAGACACTGCATCCACTCCTGGCTGTTCTGACTGTTTTTCGCCTTCAAGATGTACGCCTTGTCGTTGGTGAAGATCTCGAATGCTTTAGGAATGGTTCGACCTCGAGAGTTGCCAATCGCTCGTACACTCTGCACTTTGCCCACCTCCACTGGCTGGCCATCTCTGTCACCAGACTGTTGGAACAGCCAAAAAATTAGTTAGAACAAAATGATTAGGTGGTGGGTCAACACAAACCTCGTCACGATAGAGATGAATGCCGGATAAGGTAAAGTAGCGAGTTCGCCAGCGACGGAAAAACTTCCACTTGCCTTTCTTCTCTTTGAGCTGTCCTTCAATGACAGGCTCGGTGTTTTTGAGAAAACCAGTCGCCTTGTCCGGATGGTTGCAGAGAAAGCAACCCCAGAGTTGCATGATGGCGTTGAACTTAAACACATCAAAATAGCGATATGATCTAAGCTCATCGATCAATATCTCTTGGTCTTTGGCCGAAGGAAAGTTAGAAGTGACAAGAGTTAAGAAAGATCGATTCTCCACTTTGAGAGTTTCCCAACAGTTTTTCAATGCTTGAACTGATGGCTCGCGAGTACACAGCGGAGACTTGGCTTTGGCTTGCATTGCCAAGAACATGAGGTGGATCCAGATTCTGGCATTTTTGGTGCGCATCACAAAGTAGTTCTTCAAGTAGAGACAGTGCTCTCCTTTGCCTTGGCAAGCAAAGTAAATTTTGGCAATCTTCTTCGATTTCTTCTCCTCGATGGTACACTTGATAGGAAGAGGAATCTTGACAAATACCTTTTGCATGTAAGTCTTAATCTTGTCGATATGTTTCTCACAAAAATGCTGTACGGCGTCTCGCATTGGATATGGTTCGAACGCTGAAGTGCGAGTGTCGCTCACTTTGGTCGGGTCTACTGGCGACACAAAACCGGACTCGCAACTAGATAGATTCGAGTTCTTCTCTCGCCTACAACTATTGTTGCCACTACTAGACATAAGCTCATTTTTCGAATTCTTTAGGTTGTAATGAGATGAAGAAGTGGAAGACGAAGTGATATTATGGGTCTGTTGGAGTTGCGAGTCAATCGAGCTGTTGACGTTCTTGGACGAGCGCGACTCTTTCTCCTGCAGTGCCAAGAGATACGAGGAAGACGCACTCTTCTGAGAGCTGCTCGGCGTGGCTGTGTTCACTGATTCCACTGACATTCGATTGATGCAATGCCGACTCGTGGGGGCCACCAGAGCGGTGAGACTGCGATGCATCCCGCTCAAGTTCTGTCCTCCTATCTGACCACCACTCACCACGTGCAACCGAGGAATACTTCGGTTCAGAATATGAAAGCCACCAGTGCTCATTCTGCTGCTAGGCTTCGACACTATTGGCTGGGAAACTATCAAACTAGGACTGATGTCGCTACTTAAAAACGAGTTCTTCACAGTGTTCAAGTTGTTCACCAGATGGGAACTCGAGAGTTGCAATGATTCCGAGTTACTGGTACGACTCGATGGCGTGTTGGCCGAGTTGATCACGTTAATCTGTTGTAAATAGGTTTGAACGGTGGAAGAAGTGGAATTCTCTGTTTGCGATATAATGGTCGACATGAAAATTGGCAAAATGGAAGGATACACTTCTACTATTGACTTGATTTGTCTCAACAAGGTGATGGTCGTGCCAAGGTCAGACTTGGACAATTGAGATGTCAAGAACCGCACACAATCCTGAGCTTCACTAATGTTAAGCTTGCCTACGATGCCAAGAAATTCTGCGGCAATCGAAACCATTCCGGAATGCATCTCACACGAAATAATCACTTTGTTAATATAGTCTCCAAATGGTTTGCTGTTATTGTGTGCCATATCAAGAAAAATCTGCATAGTGGTGTAGGCTGTCTGCGGATGCGAAAGACAGTCACTTAGTTGGGGGAGGTTGTCCTCCAAAATCGAAGGTTTGTTCTTTGAAATTAGAGCAAAGAGGTTCAAGAGAGAAGACTTCTCTGAAATATCACATTGGGGCAAGAGACAGACTAAAGCCATTATATGGTCGTAAATTGGTTCTTTCTTGATCACGTATATCTTGGACAAGACGCGCACCAAAGAATAGTTGCCACTGATGATCGAATCAATGATTGGTTGAATGAATGGCGCTAATATATCCGCGTTGTGAATGGCTGCCAACGACAAGTAACTCGAGAGATTGCGACTCAGTTCTTTATTGCCGCGGTGTAAGAGCTTCACAGCAACAGGTACCGCTCGACACATTACCGACTTTTTGTTATGATTCTGTTGAATTAAAAATTAACAAATAAAAGGATGATGTGATTTATTTAAACTACCATTTCATCTTACCAAAAAGATGAATGATACTACTTCACTAGCAATTTTGGCATGAGGTGGATCTTGGTCTTTGTTGGTGGGCTTCAAGTCGTGAAGAAGACATGATTCTAAGAGTGCCACCAAAGACCCTGCATGTTCCTCGATTGAATTGGTGTCCCTAAAGCATCAAAACAAAACAGTAAATAAAATAAAGCAATATTTTTGACCACCGTTTACCTGATGGCACTAATAATTCGGGTGAGACAGATTTCCACCACACTTTGGTCATTGTGTCGCTGTACAAACCCGGCCGAGCTGCTTATCCGTTGAATGGTACTGATCAATTCGGATATGTCGCCCACAATGGCACGGTCGTCGATGGAAAACAATTCGCCAGCTCGACTGAGATCTTTTTTGCTCAACACTTCCACAAATAACTGATGCATACTGTTTCTTTGGACAAGAAAAGATTTGGCAAGATCGATTCGAAATGGGTAGCTCGTGTCGGTTCGAGCAGCAAAGCAAAAACATCAAACACGAAGAGGTGTGTCACGAAGTGAACCGGAGAAGGGAGACAACATGTTGCAACAGGTCATCACCACGGTCATCACACCCATCAAGGGCCACCATGGCATGTGTCACACACCGGCAAGGGGTGGAGTGGGCAGTGTAGTGCGAGATGGAACATGACCAGTGGCAAGCAATCGGGCCTAGCCGTGCAAGAATCGAGCTGGCGGACCGCCCGACCAACGAGACACAAGTGGACGCGCAGCAGGCTCACAGCTCGATCGCTCACTCCAGTCACTCGAGCTGTCTCATAGAGCTCGACTGGCGCTCCAAAGAGGCGTGTCTAGCGTCAGCATGTGATTACAAAATTCCCATTGAAATCAATGGCACAGGTTTTCTTTGCTGGCACTTGCCATTGAATTCAATGGGAAATTGTTAGTCACATGCTGACGCTAGACACGCCTTTTTCGAGCGCTCGACAGTGCCCGACTTACCAATCAGCTTGCCGAGGCAGCGAGTGGAGTGGAGTGGGTGCCACAACTCCACTCGAAGCCACTGCATCTACCTGTACAGTCAAACCTCTCAAATCCCAGACTTATTTACCATCTACACATCTACATCTTGCAATAATGATCTTTTGTTTCAACAACAATTTTACACAACACATTTTTAACCCATTATACTCCGGACTAACTCGTAGTGGAGCTTAATTTTTAAAATAAAACTTACTGCAATTTTTGTTTAGTACTCAAGGATAGAAAAAAAACAAAAATCGTTAATCTTATATGTTTATCTAATACAACGTACAATGTAATGTAAACATTCAAAAAGTTAAAATCATAATAATGAAAGACACTAATTCTTTTATGAAATGTTTAGATTTTTGAACAATTTACTAGAGTATAGTGGGTTTATGCCTTTATTACTAAGCGTGTTAACATGTTTTTTAGAAATAAATATTTTCTAAAAAATTCAAATTTAAGTAAAATTGCTAAGAAGTTATTTTTATAAATAGTAATATTTCTTATTCGTGGTAAAATTTTAGATATAAATTAATTTTAAGTGAAAATTTTTTTCCATTTTTCTTACCATAATTTCAATTTGTATCATACTTCTCTCTCGTTCTATTCAGTGAACTCTTTGTCTCCCCCTCTCGTTATTAGTAGGATCATTTGGAATCGATTGTGATTAGAGGTTAGACTGTAAGGGTCAACAAAGTAGAGAGTGTGGAGAGTATCAATGAGAGTGGTTGGGTAGTAGGGGAGCTGGATGGGCCCGCTCGTCCACTTGTTGCCAATGGGTCAATCACCACCACCGACGGCCAGTCGGACAGCTTCGGCGGCTTCGCGTCGATTCAGCCAACTTGCTATACACGCCACACTTGTTAGCTTTTCTTGCAGTCTTGTGACATTAGCATTTATTGCCGTGACCACTATCTCTCTTTCTCTCTCACTGTCTGGCGTTTGCAAGTTCGACCGGCTGTAGCTAGTCAACAGAAAACCACAAAACTATCCCATCAACAGCTTAGACCATAAATGACCTTTTTTGTTATTTTATATAATAATGATCGGTGAAAGGGTTCGGTGGTACAAAATAGCTTAAGGTTACTATGTGACACATGACATCATTTTATATATAGGAAAAAATTGGAAAAAACTCAAAGAGATGCTCATCAAAACAAAAATGGAGAAAAGTGAATAGATTCCTAGTTGCGATGTTCGGCTTTGTGCTTGGGAGGGCGAATGTCTTTGCGTTTGAATTTGGTCTTTTTGGAGAAGTTCTGCCAGCTGTTCACTCGGCTCTGTCTGCTATCTTCGAAGTTCTTCTGCCACTCGCGTTCAATCTCTTTGGTCTTCTCCGCTTCGATCTCCTCTTCGCGCTTTCGCTTTCTTTCCTCCTGGGCTTTGTCCTCCATCATTCGTCGTTTGCGCTCGTACTCGGCAAACAGTTTCATGGTCATCACCCGAATCGCTTGCTTGTACTTCACTGGATCATCCTCGTCCACCCGTTTCATCTTTTTTCTCTTTTCCTCAATGTCTTTTGTTACTTTGAATTTCGCCTCTTCAACCACTTCAAGTGCTTTTTCCCTTGACTTTTCATCTTCCAACATTTTGAAAGCTTTGTTGATGGCGTCGAATGCATTCTGTGCACGATCTGCATCATTTGGATTCTTGTCTGGATGTAAAAGTATCGACAATTTTTTATACTGCTTTTTAATGTGCTCGATCGAATCTTCTGGATCAACCAACAACACTTCGAAGGGATTCAAGTTGGCATAGGTTGATCCAGGTCTCAGTAGGCGATTGATTTGTTGCTCAGAGGTATACTTGGAGTCTTGCTTTTCAATTGTTTTCACTTCTTGGTAGAACGAGTTAAACTCTCTGCTAGTGCTTCCACTCATACTGCCGATTATGGAGGATATAAGATGACTAAGAGGAGGGAAGGGAGGGATCGGGTAAAGTAGATAAGCTCACGCTAAGGACCAGACATCAAGTTGGACAGCTGTGTTCAGAAAAGACTGCAGTCTGCAGACAAACACAACAATCAGTTGTTCTCTTCACTTGTTTGACTAGACTCACTAGTCTTGAGTGCACTGTGAAAGAGAGCGCGCCAGTGGCCTTCCACAGATGACGACACAGTGCACTTCTATGCGTTGCCGATTGACTCACCTCTTTTGATAGTTTGAGACTCGACTCAGTCGACTCTGTTCGTGGGACCCAATTTAGTTTTTTTGCCACTGGTCTTCTTCCTCACCTCACTACACCATGTCAGACGACGACGAGAAGTGGTTTACTGTGGTGGGCAAAGAACGCCAACTAGTTGTTGACAATCACAAGTTTCACAAAATCGAGCTAAAACGAATTTCACCGGATGAAATGCTAAAATCGCGTTCGCGAACGAGAAAGAGACACCCGAAAAAGAACATTTACTTTATGAGGGATGAACAAACTGTGTTGTCTGACGTCGACATGGAGTATCAGATGATGAATTCGGCGCAAACTTTGAATGATAAGAGTAGTGCTTTAGTGAAGAAAAACTCAAAAATAACGTATGTTAAATTTTAACTTAAAATATATTTTCACGTTCTAATTGTAATTGGTTATAGTGTTGGCTTTGACAAACTGTTACGAACCCCTGAACGAACGTTAACCTCACAATTAAATCACTATTACACGCGAAATCTCAAAAGCACGGACTACAACGATGACATGGTCATCTCTTACAAGGACCTGGAAAAAGATGTTGCCAAGTTAATTGAGATTCGCAAACGCAAATCAAATGCTCAACACTCAATGCAGACAGAAAACCACAACGAGAGTCATCTAATGACGATTGGCGAGGTTCGAGCTCGAAGTGCCAAACGAGCTAAGCCAAGTCCAGAGTTGAAAACCAAAAAACCAAACGATTCCTTATTAAAGTCAATCGATTCAAATTTTCGACCGAGTATTTATCTAAGTACTCGAACTTATTCCAAGATTAAACAAACGGTTGATTCAGACAAAGAAGTTTGCACTTAAACTAAGTTTTTTCTATAGAAATTCGTTTAGTTTTCAAAATTGTATGATTTGAACCGTTTTATTATTTATTTTATTAGATACTTTTTATCTGTACTATGAATCCAGTGAACAATGAAGAATATGTTATATGTGTCAATGTAAATAAAGTATGATTATAGTAGAGAATTTCTATTTAGTATATAAGTGGGATGCAACGCTTATAAACAAACATTATTTATAAATAAAACAAGTGTATATTAATTAAAAACCAGGAAAACAAATTTTCAAAATTAATCGATAAAAATTCTATCAGTTTGAGGACAGCATTTTAAACATTTAATTTAACTGCATTTTTGTTCTTATTTGTCAGATTTATTTTATTTATTAATATTGTTTTCATTTCTAAAAGTGCATCTTGTATAGCTTTTATCATTGAAAAACTCTTGGGATGAACCGAATGGGGTGGTAAAGATTGAACCAGTCTAGTATGGAGCAAGTTGAAGGAATCGGAGAAAAGCCCAAGTTAAGTAGTATATAAACATGAAAAGATGTAAGTTGAACCAGTTTGAATGGTGGGTGCCACCGTGCCAGCTGTAGCAGTGTCAGTGACACTATCACTGCCCGTATGGGTTGATATACCGCCGATGAGTGGGCATTCGGGTAAATGGCACGGGATGGCAGCACAGTACTCTTCACTGTCCCAACTGAGCGGGCAGAGAGCGGCAGGGAGTCCACTGTGCATTTAGACGAGGGAGAAGAGTCTGTGCGGTGAGAGACCGACAGAGAAGAGTCTCTTTTCTCCTATCGCCGTTGACATCTCGCGCGATGGCCCGCAAGGACGATGATACCGACTCGGAACCCGAACCCTCCCACTCACCGATGGATACCTCGGCACCACCAGGTCAGTGTGATGAGTCCAAACCTGAGAGTGACAGGAGTGGTCTGTCGGCACTGTTGGTTTCTCTCTCACCGCCCGGTATCGGGATCTAGCATGTGTTTCGAATATTTGGAGAGAAAAAGCGCTCTCTGTTGCCCAACAGTATCACGTGTGGCATCTAGGACATCTTTGGGGCCTAGCCTGAGAGGTCTGGTAGCACCGGCAAAGTCAATCAAGTCCCATTAAGCTAATTAATCTTGGCGCTTTGGCTTAAGTTTGCCCTGCTAGGATAACTATAGGGATAACTATACAATAGCCTTTATTGAATGTCAAGCTCCTCCCTTGGCCAAGACAATAAGCTTACCACAATGATGAAGGGCGAATCGATTGCTCATCGATTGTTCCTCTCTCTACTCCGCTGATCTCTACATTTATTTATATTTATTTACACATATAGATTAGTTGTTTGTTATTATCATTATTCGTATTTTTACAAGATAAGATAATATCAGGCAGATATTTTGTGAGAAAAAAGTTTTTCTTACTCCTATGTACATTACGTGCAATAGATATTGAGCAGGTAAATATTTTTAATTTTTAAAATGAAATTTTAAATAAAATTATATTATATATATAATAATATTATTATTTTTTTAAAATGTACACATTTTTAAATATTTATTATTTTTCTTCCTGTTTCTCATAATTGCTAAATTATGACCAATTTTTAATATAATAGAAATGAATGCAGAGGAATATGAGGAAGCGCCGAACGATGAGCAAGATGATACTGATATGGAAGGAAACGACGAGGAGGCTTACGGTGAGGACGCGTCTGCGGCTACCGAACCAGAGACCAATTTGGCTGAAGACTCACAGGAATACGCCGAACCAAGTCAGAGAAAGTCAAAGAAACGCAAGCTGAGAGATTCGTCGGAAAAGAAGAAATCTAAGAAGAAGAAGAGAAGAAAAACCGAGGAATTCGATGATGAGGAAGAGGAAGAGGTGGATGATAATGCGTTCGACGATGACTACTCGTCAGGAAAGTCTCGAAGGATCAGGGAGAAAACTCAGAAAAGTGTCCAAGAGATCTGTTCCGAGTTTGGCCTTGAAGACATTGAATACCAGTTCACCGAGGCCGACTATCAAAACTTGACTAGCTATAAAATCTTTTCTCAACACATTCGACCTCTGATTGCCAGCAAAAATCCCAAAATACCAATGAGCAGAATGGTAGTTTTAATATCGGCTAAATGGCGAGAATTTTCTCAAAATAACCCATTTGCAAACAACCAAGTCTTTGTAGACGAAATTGAGACCAGCAAGAGAGGTAGAAAAACTAAAACTAAGTCAGTACCAGCAATTAAGATCAAGATAAGCAAAAAGAAGAAGCAGAATAGCTCAGAAGAGGAAGACGATGACTCGGAAATGAACAAAAGTGACGTTGAGTTCGAGGCCGCACTAGAGGAGGCTCAGATGCCTGCCTCACCTGCCAAGGAAAAGAAAAAAAGCAAGAAGCGCATAAAACGACGCAAGAAGACCAAGACCACCGATAGCTTTCCGGGACATGACTCGGAAGAGAATGGCTACGAAACTGACCATCAGGACTACTGCGAGGTGTGTCAACAGGGCGGTGAGATCATTCTGTGTGACACTTGCCCGCGGGCCTACCACTTGGTATGCTTGGAGCCTGAGCTTGAGGAGGCCCCCGAAGGCAAGTGGAGCTGTCCACACTGCGAAGGCGAAGGCATTCCCGACCAAGAGAACGACGAATCGATCGAACAGTCTACCAACGACCACCACATGGAGTTTTGTCGAGTGTGCAAAGATGGTGGCGAGCTCCTTTGTTGCGATGCCTGCCCTTTGGCCTACCACACCTACTGTCTCAATCCTCCACTCAATGATGTACCTGACGGAGAATGGCGATGCCCTCGCTGCTCGGTCGAGCCTCTCAAGGCTAAAGTGGCCAAGATATTGCACTGGCGCTTTGTGCCCAAACCAATCAGCATCAAGGAGAGTGAAGAAGTGAAGGGAGACGAACAAGCTCTCAAGCCCAAACCATCGAGTGAGAATCGGCAACGTGAATTCTTTGTCAAG
This sequence comes from Papilio phestus, assembly GCA_018231625.1. Taxonomy (NCBI): domain Eukaryota; kingdom Metazoa; phylum Arthropoda; class Insecta; order Lepidoptera; family Papilionidae; genus Papilio; species Papilio phestus. The sequence continues at coordinate 22,909 of DVQH01000145.1, forward strand.
TTTCACGATATGAGTTATTGGCATTGCAGTTGGATCAGTGAGATGCAGCTCGAGGTGTACCACCCTTCATTGTATCGAAGTTTCTGGCGAAAGAATGACATGGATGAGCCACCTCCACTCGACGATGGCTCTAGTTACGGTGAGGCTTACTCGAAGCCAGATGAAGAGGATAAAGAAGTGACTGCTGCTACTGGTATGAAGCGCAAACGCGTCCGTCGCAACGACCGAAGTGACGTGAATCTTGAAGAAAAGTACTACCGTTATGGAGTGAGACCAGACTGGCTCAACATTCATCGAATCATCAATCACAAAGTGTTACGAGATGGACGATATTTGTACTTGGTCAAGTGGCGTGATCTTTCTTACGATCAAAGTTCGTGGGAATTTGAAGAATCAGAAGAGTTTCAGATTCCTGACATGAAGAAGGCGATTGATGAGTATTGGGATCTTCGTAATGCGGCTGAATTGGCTGCGGGTAACAAAGCAAAGAGCCAGAAGATTAAAGGTAAATCCAACAAAAAGAAAAGCGATCCACGTGAAGAAGGATCCGTTGTAGAGTCTGGTGGTAGTCGACGATACAGTCCTCCTCCGGAGAAGCCGACTGTTGATCCGAGGAAGAAGTGGGACAAGCAACCCGCCTACATTGATCATACCGGTATGGAACTGCATCCATACCAGCTGGAAGGCATCAACTGGCTTCGCTACTCATGGGCCAACCAAACTGACACTATTCTTGCCGACGAGATGGGTCTCGGCAAGACCATTCAGACGATCGTCTTTCTCTACTCGCTTTACAAAGAAGGCCACTGTCGAGGCCCCTTTCTGGTCTCAGCTCCTCTCTCCACCATCATCAACTGGGAACGTGAGTTTGAAGTGTGGGCACCTGACTTCTACGTGGTGACCTATATTGGCGACAAGGACAGTCGTGCGGTGATTCGCGAACATGAACTAAGCTTCGAGGAGGGCGCGGTGCGTGGTGGCAACAAGGCTTCGCGTATTCGCAAAGACACCCCCATCAAGTTCCATGTTCTTCTCACTTCGTACGAGTTAAACTGCATTGACGCCGCCACTTTAAGTTCGGTTGAATGGCAGATTCTTGTTGTGGATGAAGCTCACCGTCTCAAGAATAACCAATCTAAATACTTCCGAGTGTTGAATACCTATAGAATCAATTATAAACTCTTGCTCACTGGTACTCCTCTTCAAAACAATCTCGAAGAACTCTTTCATCTGTTGAACTTTTTGAATTCAGCTAATTTCAAGTAAGTATTTATTGTGCATCAGTTTATTTAGGTATTCATTACCATTTACACACAATATTATATTTACAGTGACATGCAAGGCTTCCTGAACGAATTTGCCGATTTGTCAAAAGAGGACCAAGTAAAAAAGTTACATGACTTACTAGGACCACATCTACTACGTCGATTGAAGGCGGATGTGCTAAAAGGCATTCCCGCCAAGAGCGAATTTATTGTTCGCGTTGATCTCGCACCAATGCAGAAGAAATACTACAAATATATTTTAACCCGAAACTTTGAAGCACTGAATGCTAAGGGCAGTGGGCATCAAGTTTCGCTTGTCAACATCATGATGGATTTGAAGAAGTGTTGCAACCATCCATATCTCTTTCCTGGAGCTGCTGCCGAAGCCCCTAAGTTGCCCAACGGTCTCTACGAGATTAACGCTTTGTCTAAATCTTGCGGAAAGTTGATTTTGCTGCAAAAAATGCTGCGCACGTTGCGGAACCAAGGTCATCGGGTGTTGATTTTCTCTCAGATGACTAAGATGTTGGACATATTGGAAGATTTCTTGGAAGGCGAAGGTTACAAGTACGAGAGAATAGACGGCGGTATCACTGGCACTCTCCGACAAGAAGCGATCGATCGATTCAATGCTCCCGGCGCCCAACAGTTTTGCTTTCTTCTCTCTACTCGAGCCGGTGGTTTGGGCATCAATCTCGCTACTGCAGATACTGTTGTCATTTATGATTCGGACTGGAATCCACACAACGACATCCAAGCGTTTAGTCGTGCTCACCGAATTGGTCAATCCAACAAGGTTATGATTTATCGATTTGTCACTCGAGGTTCAGTAGAGGAACGAATCACCCAAGTGGCTAAGAAGAAAATGATGCTCACCCATTTAGTAGTGCGTCCCGGCATGGGTGGACGTAGTGCTGCCATGTCCAAACAAGAACTAGACGACATTCTCCGCTTTGGAACTGAAGAGTTGTTCAAAGATGAGGAAGTCACCGAAGATAGCACCATCCACTACGACGACAAGGCCATTGAGGATCTACTCGACCGAACCAAAGAGGGTATAGAACAAAAGGAACTGTGGGCCAACGAATACCTCAGCTCCTTCAAGGTGGCTTCTTACGTCACCAAGGACGCCGATGAGGAAGAAGAGCCTGAAACGGAGATTCTCAAGCAAGAGGTTGAGAGTGCTGATCCAGCCTATTGGGAGAAACTACTTCGCCACCATTACGAACAGCAACAGGAAGACTTGGCACGAACCTTGGGCAAAGGCAAACGACTGCGCAAACACGTCAACTACAATGACGCCATGGGTGGATCACAAGAGGACCAAAACTGGCAAGAAAATGTGTCCGACTACAACTCAGATTTCTCGGCACCCTCTGGTATTTAATCATCACTCTGGTGTTATGAGACTAATGAATGGGTTTGTTTTTAGATGACAACGAAGACGACGAGTATGATGAAAATAATAAGGATGACAAATTGCTTCGTCGTCGACGCGAACGTAACGATAAGGACCGACCTTTGCCTCCGCTTTTGGCTAGAGTGGGTGGCAGCATTGAGGTAAGCTTTCTTTTGAAGGCAGTCACGACATTTCGATCACTATTCGATGGCAGACTTGAGCATGATCATTCTGTGATCGTTGCGAAATGTCGTAAAAACATACGCTTTACAAGCGTGGTTGATTGAAATGAAAATGATGCCCAAGACTTTGTTTAGCATTGTTTTAAAGGTCTTCACTCACATTTTCACTTTTTAATTATTAACAAATTAGGTTCTTGGTTTCAATGCTCGTCAACGCAAAGCATTCTTGAATGCTATAATGCGCTATGGCATGCCACCTGCAGATGCATTCAACTCACAGTGGCTTGTGCGCGATCTACGAGGCAAATCGGAGAAAAACTTTTGGGCCTTTGTCTCACTGTTCATGCGGCATCTGTGCGAGCCCGGAGCGGACCACTCAGAAACCTTTGCTGATGGCGTGCCACGCGAAGGTATCTCACGTCAACACGTACTTACTCGTATCGGAGTGATGTCGCTGATTCGCAAGAAAGTGCAGGAGTTTGAGCATATCAACGGACAACTCTCGGTCAACATTAACCACTTTAATAATGGCGATGCTACTCTTGCTAATGGTTCGATCAAACAAGAAGGACAGGACAACGAAAAGGAATCGCTTGAAGTTACTGAAGCAGAGTCGCAACCGCCAAAGGCGGAATCTACGAATGTAGAGGTCAAGGTGGAACCCGAACTCTCTGACTCGGATTCACCTAAGCAAGAGACCAACAAAGAGAACGTGGACAATGCCAACACACCCACCGATCTGTCGAGCCACAAGAACACAAGCAAGCCTAAGAAGACGCGTTTCATGTTCAACATTGCAGACGGTGGCTTCACCGAGCTGCACTCGTTCTGGGAGAACGAAGAGAAAGCAGCACAGACACGCGAGATGGAAATCTGGCACCGCCGACACGACTACTGGCTCTTGGCTGGCATCATCAAACACGGATATGGCAGATGGCAAGATATTCAAAACGATCCTGCTTTTGCTATCATCAACGAGGTAGGCTCTTACTACTCTTACTTGTCAATCATTTAACTCTTTCATTCGGATTTTATTTATCAGCCCTTTAAAATGGACATTTGCAAGGGAAATTTTCTAGAAATTAAAAACAAGTTTCTTGCCCGACGATTCAAACTTCTTGAACAAGCTCTTGTTATCGAGGAACAGCTGAGGCGTGCAGCTTATCTCAATTTGACCCAAGATCTCAGCCACCCAGTGATGGCCCTAAATACTCGATTTACCGACATTGAATGCTTGGCCGAGTCTCAGAAGGAGATTGTCAAAGAGACGGTTAGCAACAAGCCAGTGAACGCTGTTCTGCACAAAGTACTCAACCAGTTAGAAGAGTTGCTGTCGGACATGAAATCGGACGCGAGTCGACTGCCCACCGCACTTGTCCGCGTTCCCTCCGTCTCCCAGAGGCTCCAGATGTCCGAGCGAGGTAAACCTACAGATCTTGTGTAAGAGTCTGATTTAACTCTCTTCCTCTCCTTTCACTCCTACAGCTATACTATCGCGACTCACTTCTCAGCCGCAACCACAGCCCTTTGTGGGAAACAACCATTTGGACCTTGCCAGCCAGAGTCCTGCGTTTAGCAACCTAACTGCAGCCAAGTGAATTGAAGTCCTGCTTACTCCTTCCGGGTGGCATTTCTCAACGGGTTATTGCCCTTCCCCTCGCTAGTGTGATATATAGCTCACTCTCAGCTTGAAGATTTTGGTTTGGTGATTATCTCCTTTAGGACCTGCATGTATAATTGACGCATATTTTCTTTCAAATTCTATATATTTAATAAACCAACAATAATTGTTTAGGACAATTCTGCTAATTAGGCAATTTGAATCACCGAACTACAAAGATATCTGTCAATATACTTTGATGCTTTTTATAAATCGAACGCTTTTCTATCATAAACCTTTATAAAATTAGGTCAAACTATAATAAATATACAATGGCAATCGATCACTGTAGATGGTTCTGGACAGAAGAATGTGTCACACCACGTTGCCAATTAGGGTTGTCTGGTAGGGGGAGTGAGGTGAAGCGAAGTGGTTCCTAGTGAGATTGAGGTGACATCGAGCACTATCTGCCGCCAGTTGTACCCTCTCCATTGTTGTGATTAATAAGTAATGATTGGACAAGTCTGATGATCACAGTGGGTGCCTCGCCATGGGCACTGGTCGTGCACTGACCACTGGTCACTGCAACACTGCACACTACTACCTTCGCTATATACCGCTATATCTAGCTCTATAATTACTCGTCATAATAGCCTGGGTAATGGGGCATTTAGTGGTGTGCTCCAAAGTGAATTAGGTAGTCTAGTATTAAATTATTGATATGAAAATGTGATATTCATAAGGCAATCGTTATTTGATTAAGTCCAGTGACCACCTAGCGCGCACCCGTAGTACGTTGAAAATTTAATTTAACTTGCGCTTGCCATAAACAATAGAGTTGGCAAAGCACCTGACTCTTCATTTCTCACCCGCTCTGAGCGGAGAGGTTGGTTATCTTGTTGGGGGGGCTCTGAAAGAGTAGTAGTAGAAGAAGGAGTCAGTGACGCCAGACCAGTGAGATGACCAGAGACCATCCATGGGCCAATGGCCATTCGCCAGTGGCATGTCGAGTAGAGCGATTCGTGCTCGGTGGTTGTCAAGTCGACATCGGACGGAAGTGGTCAAGAATCGATCCACCGATCGTCTCTACTCACTTCTCACTACCCACTATATGGACGTGCATTAATTGCCTAGTTGGCTTGCAAATCACATTCGTTTGATTCGCGACGCGCGCGCGTCGAAAAACTGTGTTACCGTGCCGTCAGCTATCCAAAATCTAATTTGCTACTACTGCCTACACTGTCCACTCAACATTAGATCATTGGGCCAAATTCCACTCGAAAATTTGCCAAAATGATCCTAGTCAAGCAACAAATGAGGGCGTTAAAGGGTACTTGGGAATGAGCTTGTTCCGTGTGGTGTGAACCCAACATTGACAAGATCTATGCATTCACAAGGACACAAGGACGTGGTCTCACGTGCATTGAAAGAAGCATCGGAACGTAAAGCCAAGAAATTACACTTTTACCAGAATGGCAAGCCGTACCACGCCAAGCTCACTGTCTCCTTGATACCAGGCAAAGATTTTACAACCTTCGAGCAACTATGCCAGTTTTTGACAGAGAAAACCCAACTGCTCAATGGCGTGCAGTACATCTTCACCACCAACGGGAAGAGTGTCTACACACTGGATGAACTGGAACACGGACAGTCGTATGTCATGTCGGGCACGCGGCACTTCATGTCATATTCCTATGGTCAGATGAAACCATCAGCACCACACATCTCGCATCTCTCCAACCGGTACAAGTTTGTTCGCGAGGACGACCTTCGACTGATCCGTCCACTCTCCTCCAAGTACCACAACGTGTATTCGAGCACAGTGCCAGTGACCGAACCCTCACCACCCACTAACAGCCACCGTGAACACCGAGTGGTCACCATTGTGAACAACCAAAATCACCACATTTTTTCCAAAGTGATTCTAAATCTTAAAAGTCCAAAGTCATTCGAACTACTGCTTCAAGATCTTGGACATGCAGTTCAGTTGAAGTTTCCCAAACGACTTTTCACTTCATCTGGTCTAAAAGTAAGTATCGATTCTGATCGTGGAGACGCAATGAAAGTAAGCTCACCCTCAATGCATTTAGGTGCACAGTGTTTCGCAACTCAAACATGAATTGCCACATGTCAAGCTCTTCTACATTGACAGCGAGTGTCCCAACGAATCACTCAAGTTACGCGATAAATCTCATTCACTTGAGTCAATTGATCGTGATGATCTTCGAGACTCTATTCGCCCGATGGCAAGCTACAGCAGCAACATTGAACTCAGACCAAACCAAATCTTTTCACATTCATCTCTCTCTTCAAACCCAGATTTACATAAACTAGGTATTAGAACCAGAATTTAATTGCTATTGTTACTTTTATCAATTTTGATTTTATCTCATTTCTAGATAAAAAATGGAATGATCCTGAGAGAAGAAGCAGGGTGAACTCATTCATCGATCATTCGCCGATCGATCGAACACCAACATCGAATTACAAAAGAAGCCGGATAGTGCCAATTAAATCCAGTCCAGGCGTCAATCGAGCCTGGATGCCAGTGGATGAACCAGAGATCAATTGTAACCATGACAATCCTACTAAATTTTCTCTAGAATATATTACTCCGCAAAAATATGAACAAATCCAGCGATATGCAGAAAAGTTACTCAATGATGCATCCGTGCAGATTCATAATGAAGGTCTACTGCATAAGTCGTCTGTTAACGCATTAACTGCCGACTACGTTCCTTCAAATGTGATTCAAAGTTCGAATCGGATCAATTCAGATCATTTAACCATGGTGAAAACTCGCGAACGTATTGGAAGCAAAGAATCAATCATTGACAGAAAATTGTATACAAAACAAAAAGATAGTTCAACTAATAAAATTCATAGCAACCTGAACTCGAGATCTGTGTCGATGAACAAATTGAATCATACAGAAGATCTGAATCATTCTCAATCATCGACCAACATTCGACGAACACCGAGTGATCATCTCATCGGTTCATCAACTTCGCTCCAAAGTGGCATTCCAGTATCCAAACCAAACAAGACAAGCTACCCATCTAAGTCAGACACACTAAAGCCAAATGTGCAATCACGACGATCAGTCAAGTCGGTGAGTCGAGACAAAGAATTGTCAAGTACAGCATCGACCATTACTTTACGTGTGCCTTCCAATTTATCCAATGGACCGACACATGTAACACTTAGTGGATCCAATCAGCATCACACTTCCAATGAGTCAAACAATAAGAAAACTGTTTCAGCCGATTTAAACATAGCCAAGAAAACACCAACTTTGACGAATCGGCCTGCAAAAACGAAAAGCAGTAGTCCATTGACAAGTAGAAAAGTTGCAAACCCTCGACACAATGCTCAAAATGACTCCAAAGTGAATCCTTCAAATCAAAAAAACAAATCAGACAAAATACCGACAATAAAAACACCGGGAAAATCGGTTCTCAAAGGTTCCAGAAATTTAGTTGCCAGATCTAAAAACATTAAACCTGAAAAGTATTTGCGAAATGGAGTAAGCGTTCCTCAATTCTGTTTGGAGCTAGAAAAAATGTGAGTACTATTTTAATATAAATTGTTTAAATAGTTTTTTTGACTAAAAATGGGTCATTAGATTAGGATATTATGGAAGTAAATGTAAGAATCTTCACTTTTTAACTACGGGTGAGTTGGCGTTTCACACGGGAAACTACTCCATTCTGTGGAATCCATCAAACGGCAAGCAGCGTTTTTATGAAGAACACAGTCAAGATATCGGATGGTATGAATGTTTATGAACGAATCAATCTGATAGTTGTTTTATTGTATTGCGCAGCATGCGAGTAGATCACAAACACGGATTAATCGCCACAAGTCAAGCTGGCAACAACTCAATCTCGGTCAATAGTTAATGGCTGAATCACATTTCAAAAATTAATTTGTATAATTCTAAATTAGGTGATTAAGATTTGGTCTATCAACAGCTTGAACACGATGGCAACCTTAAGTGAGAGTGCCTTTGGGTCTTCAATTACTGACATGGAATTCACATTAAATGTTTGCACAGTTATGGCTACTCTGACAATTGTTTTATTAATTTGGCACTACTCTGCAGAACTCTCTATTTGTAGTTAGTGGTGAGACTGATCTCAATATTACCTTGTGGAATTGGAGAACTAACAAGTTGGTCACCAGTGCTTCGGTAAGCATGGTTCTAGCTTAAATAGAATCCATTGGTTAATGTGGCAGTGAATTGAATCAAAGAAACCAATGGAGACCGACGAGAAAGTGTTTGGTTTGACGGTGCATCCCATTGATAACGATATCATTGTCACATATGGCAATGTACATCTTATGGTGTGGCACTTCAAAGCCAATCCACACAACGTTGACTGTCGCACTGCTTTGCAAACGGTTTGTCTTTCCCACTTTTGTCATTTAATTCCTTTTCTAAATTTTTGAACTTTTGTTAGCATTCCAAATTAAGCAAAAGCATTTTTTGTGCCGACTTTCTACAAGATAACAGTTTACTTACTGGAGATTCAAGTGGAAATCTTACCATTTGGGCCCCATTTGAAGTAAATAAAGTTCTCGAATTCGCTATCAAAGAAGTGAAAGGACATGAGGTTAGTGGACGTTTGCACTTAATTATAAATTAAACAAATATTGTATGTTGGATGATTGCTGCACTGAAGTCACAGTTGAATTGCTTGAAGCTTACAAGTGACAACATTTTGATCAGTGGGGATAAAGATGGCATCATCAAGACATGGGACGTGAGCGATGGCGAATTTCGTCTGCTGAATGCAGTCAAGGCAAGTCCGTTGTAATCTGCTTCTTACCTTGTAACGAGCTGTGTTAACAGCTCCCAGCGCTAAGTGGTGCAGTTTGCTCAATCACACTGCCAAATCGCTCCAATGATAATCTTGATATTTTTGTTGGAACTTCGGCAAGTTTTATTCTGAAAGGCTCCGCACTGCAAACTACCAATTATGAGATTTTATATGAGGTAAGTCAGCAGACATTGAATGCAATTCATATAAAGATTACAAATTTTATTAATCATGGATATAAAGGGTCATTTGATGGCTATTCGCACTATTTCATTTGATCCACGTGAAGAAATATTCTACACCTCCTCATTGGATCAAAAAGTGTGCAAGTGGAACCGTCGATCTTTGATCTGGAGAGTAGACATCAAGGTGAGTCTAGTTAACTTGAACTGGGGTTGAGTGTGCTTTGTTGCCAGATTCAAGGCATCTCGTCTGCAGTGCATCGGAGTGGGGAAGTGTTGGCAGTGGGCTCGGTCAGTGGTGTGATCGCAATCGTTGACACAGACAACGGCAACCTCGTTCAGTTTCTTCAGCTCACCACAGTGTGCATTGGTTGCATGTCCTACTCACCTGATGGTAATTTCCTTGTGGCTGGATGTCAAGATGGCAATCTTCACGTGCTGCCAGTCACCGAGAATGGCCGATCTTATGACAAAGTCTCCATTCTTAAGGTAAAGCAATACTGGCAGTGTTGCATCTGTTGAACTCACATTGATTGCTTATGATCAGGGACCGTTGCCAATTCTCACTCTACAATGGTCGATGGACACTCAGTTCATCTTGACTTCTGTTGATGACAGTAAGTGCAAAAAGAAACGATTTTTTATCAAGTCAATCTTGTAAATTTTTTTATTTCTATCAGACAACTTCCAGGAACTGATTTTATGTAAGCACTGAAATAGTTTCGTCACACACTTATCTCAGAATGCATTAATTTCTGATCAGGGGATTTGCCAAACACACGTTACATTCGCAATGTGACCAATTTTTCAGAAAATTTACGTTGGTTCAACGGAACGTGCAGTGGGTTAGAGGATGCCCGAGGTAAGTAATCCTTCTGCCTTTTCAGTCAAAAAGCTTTCGAATCGATTAACCATGTACAGTGTTGCCACAAGTTTTACTTGCTTCACTTTTCACCAAGCCATTGTAAGCAGTGTAACTTTCATAAATTATGAATCATAATGCATAAATTGAACACTGTTTACTCCACTCTTGCTTCACTTTTCTATGTAAATTCGAAGAGTAAAACTTGCTAAGTAATCGCCTCTATGCTTGCATGTGTAATGCAGGGGAAAACTTTTCTCCATGTAAAGTCTTTGGAAAATAATATTTTTTATAATTATAATAATTAGATGTAACATTTTGTAAGATTTTTTATAGTGTGTGACAACCAGTTTGGACAATGAGGAGTGATTTGATACCATAATCACAACTCTATAGAGTCTATAGACTCAAATGTTTAGACAAAATGAAAGATTCTTCAAAATAGTATCACAATCATCAGTGACTCATCAGTCTCGACAATAAGAATGGGAATTGCTACAATATGAATTGTTTTCCGACAGGCACATGGGACAATGAGCAATTGACCAGTGTGGTGAATATCTGCAAGCATTACAGCCCTTCGTTGAAATACATCGTTACTGGCGACGAGAAGGGTTCCATCCGTCTCTTCTCCTATCCTTGCTACGATACTAAGGTTAGTCAGTGATTGATAGTTATCAATGATTCACTCACTGGACAATCTTGGTGTTTCCATGCCAGGCTGCTTTCTTCGAGTATAAACAAGGCGGCGGAAGTGTTACAGATGTCAAAATCTCTCCCAATGAAACATTTTTGGTTGCTTGCAACTTCCAAGGTATGATATTGTTATGGAAATTGCGACCTTTCAACCAAAGTATAAACGATTGTTGATTTTTTAATTTATATTAAATTGAAATAATTTTTTACATTTGAATTTGTTACAACTTGTGAAACTCGCTGAAATAAAATTAATATGTTGAAAGTTCAATCAAAATCTTTAATCTAGCACTTAAATACAAAAATAAACCCATGTTAATTTTCAATTTTTAAAATAATGAATGCAAATACAAATTGGAAACATAACTTAAACTTAAATTAAAATGTAAAAAATAGAATTACCCCAGTGGGGGTGATAAATTGATTGTCTCAAACATCAAATCAATACACTGCGTAAACGAGCAGTGTATAAACTACCATTGATGCGCGGCACATGTGAGTGAATGCATTGGCAGAGTTGGCTCGAGAAAACGTGTTGGTTCCAGTAGTTCCATTGATTGCCTGCTTTTATCTCGCCTTAGTGGTGAAACTCTCTCAATATGAAACTTATCACTCACAATGTACTGACCTCGAAGTGTTTGAAAGATGTTGTCACCGGATATCCACTTAAACTGGTGGTATGTTATTCTAAACCCTTGTGAGTTAATTTGATTCATTTGAAAATGACGAATTTGACATTTCACTCTAGGCAAATGAAGTGAAGGAAGTGGAAGTTGACTACAATCCCGATTTTATCAAACGAATTCTGCCCAAGATGGACTATGGTGTGTTGCGCGAAACTGCTTCCTCGGTGAGATAGATATAACTTTGATTACCAATTCTGAGTGATAACTTGTTTGGGTTAGATTGGTATTGAATTGCCTCCCGAAAAGGACCAAACTGAGACGGATGAGTTTCTGAATATGGTCCACCATGCACTGCTTGAGGTGGAAGTGATTTCTGGAGACCTAGTTTGTCCCGAAAGTGGACGCAAGTTTCCCATCAAAGACGGCATTCCTAACATGCTATGCAACGAAGAAGAAGTTTAAGCTCATTCAGTAAGGATCATTTTTATTATATAATATTATTACATTCTTTGTTTATAAATCGTTTTCTTGTTCTTCTTTTACTTTAATTCTTGTTATTGTCGTGCATTTTGGTCCTACTCTGTTGTTGGGATCGGGACCTTTCGCTGTAATAGTCTTTGAAAGTCTATTGCTTGGTGAAGGACCTTGTCGGTTTCTTGAATCAGGTCCTGTCACTTCCTGGCTAGGGCCCAATGGCTTGATTTTTGCAGTCCTAAGAATTTTAATTAAACTCACTGTTATTTTTAATTTTGTTTATAAACTTACAATCTGTGTTCTTCTGAAGGACCTTTTCGATTTGCCAACGAAGGGCCCTTTGCAACTATTGACTTGACTTTGACAATGATTCCATCCTCTTTGGTCCACGTTGACTTGTCTTCTCTGTACATGAATATTTACTCAGCAAATATGTTCCAGTTGTAGAGTGCATGCATTTCTATAAAGCTACCAATTTCTTACTTTTCTTCCACAACCTCTTGTCTTTGTTCAATTTTGAGATAATCACCAAAGAAATCTTCAAACGACGAATTAGTCTGTACTTGACGGGATATTCTGATTTTCTTTTCTATCACAAGTTTGTCTTGAAGCGAGTAATCAAAGTACTTTTCTGAGGTTTGTGGAGTCATCGAGTCGAGTAAGTTAACAGTTAGTTGCGCATCATAGTTGGTTGACTCGAGTGCTGCATTGATTAGCATGATATCGACATCCGGGAATTGCTCTACAATTTGTTTGCGAACTGTTGACAAAAGTAAATTTTTTGTTGTTTAATTTCAGCAAGTGTTTAGTTATGTGACACTTACTTTGCTCTTGTTCGGGTAGTGGTGGATGAGGCTTGAGTTTGATAAGCAAACTATCTGGACGATGTCGGTTGAGTTTGGCCGAAGCATCCTTTACAAGAGCGGTGTCCGAGATGTTGGAGAATTTGAACTTGAGTTCTTCGGATTTGTAGCCCAGCATGTTCAGATGTTCAGAAACTTTGTTTACATTGTTATCGTTGTTAAATAGCAAATCTAGCAATATGATCTCATCCACTTCTGGATATGCAAATTTAAGATATTTAAGTTTAAGTTGAGGCTGTTTGGAATACACGTAGCGTGTAGTGTTAAACAAGCCAAAGAGACTGAGAATGGATGTAATGGTGCTGTGTTCTTTGTTGTCATTGCTGCGCAAAAACCAAGTTAAAAGATTTAGTCACTGTCAAATGAAATGAAAATTGATAAACCTTACCGAATCAGTAACCGACGTATGATCTCGGGGTCGACTGTTGAAAAGGCCGATTTGAGTTTGTAGAAAAGTGCTTCATCTAAGATAAAGTGGCTTCGAGTGTGACCTTCTGCAAGTAGTGCACTGATGACTAGATTTTCACGATTGTGATATCTGGCATAAAAACAATTAAACACTGTGAAGAAGCCGTTAGAGAAATCCTGTAGTGTCACTTACTGTTTCATTAATTGATTGATGTAACATCGATCTACGTTGGGAAATTGCTTGTAAATTCGTGCCACATCTCCATCGCTTGCAGAAATTTTGTATTGCGACGGCAATTCCTGTCATAATAGAAAACAAAAGTTTAATATTTTTACATATATATATTTAAATATTGAATTACTTACGTGATATTTCTTTTGAGATTCAGCCATTTGTTCATTGTAGAAATAGCTAGAAATTCAAAGGTTAGATTAAGTGTGTCATTTGATGGATAGAAATATTGTTTGTTTACTAGTTTCCCGTTTGATGATTGTACTTGCAGTACCAACCGGATGGAAGAATGTGATCATGGATCACTGTGAGATTAGCCGAGCTGTTGGATGATAACGAGTCAGGACTTTGAGCCATGTTTACCGTGTAAATGATTCCATGTGAATCTGAATCGGCGTTGGAACTGTCCATTTGGGCGCGCCGGGGTTGGCTCACCCTACGCCACGCGCATTATATTGCGGGTATGGTCGGAATTTCGTTCCACCGTGGTACGCACCTTTTAGCGAGCAAACATTTTACTACCCACATTTAAATAAGCTAAGAAATTACCAAAATGTCTAAAATTGGGTGCAGTCAAACTGTTTAATTATTAGTTTATATTTTACGGTAAATGTTGGGTATAAATTAACCGGCGTCAGGCTTATGCGACGAGTCGGCCGAGGTATCAAGTTGATTCTATCAACTGTCGCTAACCTTGCCCAGTTTCCGAACTTGGGTAGCCGACCCTGCGCAAATTGCAACGCAATGCAGGAGTTTGCATAGAGTTTGCCACCATTTGGGGGCTCTCTTGTAAACCTAAGGCTTAGTGAAAAAGAAGAAGAAGGTTGGGTATAAATTAAATTGAAAATTCTAGAATAATATTTACCGGTAAAAGTAAAGCATAAATTTCCCTTATTCATTTTATGCACTTTTTAAGTGGCAAATTATGTTTTATGTAATTTTATTTTAAAATATTACTTAGAAGATAATAATTAGTTCAAGTATCTTTGAAATTAGGATAATACACTATACTCTCTAACTTTAATGTAGCGTTTTTTTTAAATTTTAAACATAAAATTTGAATGTTTAATTAACTCGGTTTGGTAAGGTTACTATCATAATTATCATGTCAATATAAGGTTGAAAGATTTAATCGTATTAAGGGTAAGCATATTGTGGAAAGGAAAGTCGTTATGGTTATAGCCTGATTGGTTATCAGTGATAGTTATAGCTCAGTATTGTTGCACAAAGCAACCATACTGAGAACTGTCGGTCATACATGGGTCAGTTGTGGCACAATGCTACCTCGACATGATTGTGTTTTAGATGATATAGTTAAATGAAAATAATCCTTACACAAGTGACGATTTATTGTTCCAGGGAAAGAGGGCTCAGTATACGAAATGAGTTCACCCGCATTTTGGGGTTTGCCCATAAAGAGCCATGTGGCGGCTCTAAATCACATCATTGTGCTGCTATGCTTGCACTCTTTCACAGCTTTTTAAAGGCTTTATTAATAATCCATAACCGAGTAAATTAGTTTCTATCGCGATAACCTATTAACCCGTACATTTTCGAGCTCAATAGTAATTCGACATGTTTAAAATTTAATTTCGAGCAATTTGTACAGTAATGCTTCTATTTTCTCTCTAGCAAATTATAATCATATATATATAATAATAATATATAAGAATAACATAATAAATACGGAAAACTACACCATGTTCAATTTATGTAAACGATGCGATACTCATGTGAAAAGTGAAGTGAGGAAGAGTGGAAACGTCACTGTATGAGATAAAACGTTGGTTAAATACACTAGAAATGGTGCTTTTGATTTTAAAACGTCATTAAAAAATTGAACATTATGTGTTGTTCACAGTGCTGTATTTTTGTGTAAATATAACATCGTGTTAATTTTAACGTGTTTGGCTTTTATTGTTATATTTGTTTGAAGTTTTGTCGTAGAAGCGACACTGAAATAATAAGTATGAAGAATGAAGGTTTACGGCACCAAGAAATCTGTTTCGATTATCAAGCATTATGTTGGTTGTGTAACTTTGTTCCGAGTATTGATTGTTCTAGTCACGACTCTCCTAGTGATGGTTTTGTTCACCAACCAATTGTTAGACAAACCACGTGCAATGCTTGTCCAACAGTGTCAACTCAACACTTCTGCCAGTTTATTCTACTTGCCTTCGGTGGTAATTCGGCCGATTCGTTCGTGTGTAAGCCAAGAGAATCGACCTGTCACACTACTGTTTGTGATTCATTCTGCTTTGAGTCATGCCGATCACCGCAATGTGATTCGCAAGTACATCCCTTTAGCCAACCCTTCGTGGAGTATTCTCTTTCCGTTAGGCATGTCACACAATCAAACCATTAACGCCAAGATCGATGAAGAAGCAGAGCTTTATGGAGACATTCTGCGCGGTGATTTTCTCGATACCTACCGGAACTTGACTTACAAACACCTGCTGGCCCTGCACTGGACTACCATTTATTGCTCGCACTTGCAACTTATTCTCAAGATAGATGACGATATCTTTGTTAACCTTTACATGTTGCCTAAATATGTAAACCAAATGCGAAACCAATTGAGCCATCCCACCATTGACTCACGTAGATTGATGTGTGCCATTTTGTCCAATACCGATGTGATTCGCGATCAACGATCTAAATGGTATGTCAGCAAGCAAGAGCTTGAAAGGGATACTTACCCAACCTATTGCTCTGGCTGGGGCTACCTGATTAGCATGGCCGCTGTGAAGGCGTTGCTATGTCAGATGAACTTAGTGCCCTTCTTGTGGGTTGATGATGCCTACGTGACTGGTCTACTGCGGGAGCAGGCTGACCTACCCATCACTTCCAATCTGGCTTACTTGTTCAACACCAACTATGCTAACCTCGATAAGTGGCTCACGCATAGGGGTCGCATTAGCTTTCCTTTTCTTTTTAGTGACACCTCCAACAATGAACAAAGTCTGGAAGCTTCTTACCGATTTAATCACTACTACTACACTAAAAAAGACGTAATACTAGCTCATTAGAGAAAAAGAATTTATTAATCACGTATTAGAAAGAAATAAATGACACATCAATCCAGAGGGATTATTTAGAGAAGCGCATGATGTTATTGGCTGCATTTGTGCTTTTTGAGCAAAGTTTTGGTGTCAAACTTGTTCATGTAGGTAGATGGGACAAGAATGATGTTGTCGTTAAATAGCAAGCACCGATCCTTGGGGGCTTCTTTCACAAACAATAACAAACCGGAAGTAGAATCCAGCTGTGGGCAGCTCTCGATGCACTTCTGGTTGATGACAAAGTCGTACTGCTCCTTCAGTGACTCAGATGACCTTATCACTTTGGTAACGTTGAATTTAAAGTTGCCATTCTCTTCTTCGAACTTGGACTCGAAAACGTTGGTGTAGTTGCAAATGTCTTCGAACTTATCATCCACACTGTCTCTACAGATCGGGCAGGAGGAAGGAGTGGTTGGGCAGACATCGCTGATGTTGAACGATGAAGCATAGTAATCTTCGAAAGCGTTAGAGCCTTTGAAGGTTGGCCAACGAGCGATCATAGCACGTCGATATTGCACAGCTGGTTGATAACTGGGTGCCGAATAACTAGGTGCCGAATAGCTAGGTGCCGAATAGCTTGGCGCCGAATAGCTAGGTGCTGGAGCAGGAGCTTGGTATGCCATCACTGGAGCAGTCAAGTTGTAGGTCTCAACCTTCTTTGAGTAAGAGAGCTGAGGATTGTTGTAGGACGGCTGCTCATAACTTGGGGCTGGGGCTGCTGGAGCATAACTTGGAGTCGGGGCTTCGTAACTTGGAGCTGGCGCTGAGTACGATGGAGCTGCAGCATAGCTCATAGCAGGAGCCTCGTAGCTTGGTGCAGCAGGAGCATAGCTTGGCGCGGGAGCGGCCGGAGCATAGCTTGGGGCCGGAGCTTCGTAGCTTGGCGCCGGAGCAGCAGGAGCATAACTAGGTGCTGGAGCAGCAGGAGCATAGCTTGGAGCTGGAGCTTCGTAACTTGGTGCGGGAGCTGCCGGGGCGTAGCTTGGAGCATAGCTTGGAGCTGGAGCTTCGTAACTTGGCGCTGCAGGTGCATAGCTTGGTGCAGGAGCTGCGGGGGCGTAGCTTGGGGCAGGAGCTGCCGGGGCATAGCTTGGAGCTGGGGCGGCAGGAGCATAGCTTGGAGCTGGGGCGGCAGGAGCATAGCTTGGAGCTGGGGCGGCAGGAG
>DVQH01000146.1:0-40446 GCA_018231625.1 Papilio phestus
TAGTACATAGAACAGAGAAAACCACGACCATATTATTCATTAATATATAGGAGAAAATTTACATTATAAGCAGTGTTGAGCATTAACACAAAGTTCCATTACTAGTCATTGTTACTGGGTTCGAAAATTCGAAAAGTCCAAAGTGTATATACATAGAAAAGTGAGAAGTAAGCAGTGTTCGATTGTGTATTGTGAAAGCTACATTGCTTTCAATAGCTTGGTAAAAAGTGAAGCAAATAAATCTCGAAGCAGCACTGTAAATTGGAGTGGTCTTTTAGAGAAATCCGTCTTTATTACCATCATTTTACTGTTTAGCCGTTAAGCGATTATAAGTAATGAGAGGCCTAAATCACTAGTCAATATGCCAACCTTTGAGTTGCTTAACCTTTCTCTCTAACGCAAGTCACCCAATAAGCTCAAAACAATATCTATCTATTATTACCCAGAGGGTACGTGTAATCATATATATTCCAATAATTCTTAATCTCACAATATACTGTCTTTGTGAAAATTATACTTTCCATTTTTCACCAATAAAAATACCAGCTTTTGCTTTAAAGCAAAATAAAGCAAAGCAGGCGATGCAACAACCATCATTGTCTATGACATTTAGGTAATATACTTGTAAAAATGGTGACCAATAGATGGCGCGTCGAGTCTGACCCAAAATAGTAGTGAAGAGAGAAGGGCGGGAGGGCAGAGCTTGATTGGCACACAAGCTGGGCTGCTCTACGCAGTAGCCGCTGAGCGAGCTTGCATGAATGTGGTCGTCAGTGCGGTGTCAGTTGTCCATCGACTCACTTGGAGCCCGCTCGCAGTCTTCTCTCGGTGCCCCCGTGTTGAGTGTAACGCCGAACCAACGCTAAATCTGCCCACCCGAGTCCGTTTCAATATAGTCGCAGGATAATCCTAAATCCAATCCCCCAATTCCATCATGTCTCAATGCAGCTGTGTCGGTGCTATGGACTGTTGCCGGAAGGAGGCTAAAATATTTTCACCAAATTGTGCTTTTCGGTTTAAATGTTATTAATGTTGACGATTCCGGCTCGCACGAACCTCAAGAATCACGTTGACGTGTTTGTGTTGGGAACAGTTTGAGTGAAGCACCAGGACGACGCAAACAAAAGTCGCCCAGCAGTGTTTGTGATATGGCAGTTAATGCAGTGGCTCGGGGCGACGTCTGGCGGAAATAACTGAAGGACGCGTCCTCCCCACCCTGCCATAGAGTCGTCTTATCGCTTATTGTGCAGCTGCAGTACACTTTGTTACTATACCGCGGCGGTTGGTGCAACAATTCAATTAGTTGACTAATTACAACAGTCTTCAGCGAACTAATTAAATTTGGGGAAAAGTTTACGGGAAAATGCCTGGATAATGTGATCATCGTAGATTGTTGCTGTTATCGCACTAATTGAATTGATGCACCGCTCAAATATACAGTGAGCAAAAAAAAGTACAGGCCTCACCCGGAGCACTCACTCCAATCGACTCGTCCGGGCAATGGGGCAAAACAAGCGGCAGCTGCCATGGCAACTGCGTCATTACACGGGGACTCCTCGCTTGAACTTTGCCAGTGACAAGACACCACTGTCCAATTGGACTTTCGGGGTTCACTTGAAGTGAATCATTCACTTCAAGTGCTTCATCCAGACTTATTGCCAACCACACTGATGTAGAAATGGGACACTAAGTGGAATGGTTCGTTGAATTTGGTTGATCCAAATGTCCATGTAGGTGGTGAAGCGAAGATGCACGATAAAGTGATTTGTGCTGCCAATGGGAGAGGCCAAAATGGCCTGACTGGCAGTGCACTGGCGGGGGGCAACTCCAACTCACCGGACGGCTCTGGCAAGAGAAGGCTCGGCTGTGCTCGGTATGAGTGAAGCGTTAGTGAGTGGGAGCCAGTTTGTGGCGCACTCGGTTGGCGCGCGGTTGCCTTCGGCCAACACCGCTCTTTGCTGCTGGCTGAGAAATCTGCCACTCTGCATTGCAGACAATGAGTAACTTGGAGATGATTGCTCGACAATCGACGCCACCGATCGCACATAAGTCAACATCTCTCGTACCAAATTGTCACGGCTTGTGTCACCAAAAACATCTCCCGTCACCAATCAGCGCACCACAATGTCTGTGCTCGACCCAGCACCATGTCCTAGCAATGGCTCCGGCATACGGCGATGTACCCGACAACCTCACTTCGGGAGGTGTCTTATCAACATAACCACTGGTGCATCTGCCAGTGCTCGCTCTTTCATCCTGGGTAGCTCTCTTTGACTGGTCACATAGTGCCCGAGATTTGGCGCGACTTAGCGGGCCTAGCCAGTGATTGCATGGCTACCACCTATCATATTGATGTTGAGTGTTACTGCCCAACCAACCATTACTGCGTGACCTCGGTGACCGCGCTTCATCCAACACTCACTCGCAACTCGTTTGGCACAATTTTACACTTAGGTCTTTGATCAAATTTAACTGATCTTGAGGATGCATGCTAAAGAGCAGATTTAACGGAGACCAAATGCATGAGTGCTGCCATCTGTCGCCTTGCACTCGAGACAGTGATATAGAGGCCAGGTCAGATCTTGTGGTGCTTTGTGGGCAACTTGTGACACTGGAAAGATATCTGGGAAATAATGAATTGTTTGGAGATTACTGTGACTAATGCCACGATGGCATTTCATCAAAAGCATAGTGAAAGGGACACACACTCACTTGGTTCAGTGAACCATCCAATCAATGCTAGCGTGCCACGTTAGTGAACCATCTCGAGGTAAAATGAATCACTGAGAGACGAGGTAGGGCTCACATTTATCCGGTAACAAGCAAGCAACACTCGACATGACTATCTCAACACTCGACCTGCGTCTTGTATTGCAGTCATCGGTTGCGCCAGTGTTCAAGACGCGCAAGAAGCAAGATCGAGAGGCTCATTTCAATGTCACTCTTCATGCAAAGTAGTTTGTAAATGAAGTGTAGTGGCTTAATCGGTGCCAGTCATATGATGACGCCATGATGATAGGCACCCAATACTCGGCATATAGCGGATAAGATACGACGTGGAATGGAGACACAACAATGGACAAAACGTGAAGCTCGGACACCAAACATCGATGGGACCCAATCGCGCTAACCATCAGTCGCGGTAGGCCTATCATCAGGTCACACTTTGCTTAATTGTAATGCCATGATCTACCTCTAATAAAATTTCTAACCAAAAAACCTTTGCTCGCGTTCTTGTTTTCTCAATTACACCACACACTGGTGCTGCGTGCCGCTACCATTGATTTTCAATGATAGTGGTTTTGCCATAAGTGCATGTGGTGTGGCAATGTAACAGTGGACAATTCCACTAGCAATGGACAAACTCGTTGCTCTAATGAATGGCAGAGGCACAGGGCAAAGGGGACTCGACACAGGGTGTACTAACAGCACGGCCAATGTAAGTGGTCGGGCGTTAAGTATATGTTGTGTGTGCCACTGCCTCTTTGTTTACATCTGCTGCTAGTTCGCGCGCTCGTCCAACTGGCTCTCGTTTCCTCAGTCTCTGTGAAGTCGAGGTTCTGTCAAAGTTGCTATTGCCGCCTAGTTTTTTCCCTTGCGACGTGCAAATTTTCATTATTGATCTCATTTTGGGCCGATTCTACCTTTCCAATCATCACCTACGACCTCGACACCTTTGTGCCAGCATAGTTTTCTTCAGTGGCAGTGTTTTTGCGTTTGTTATTTTAGCCCACAGCAAGTCTTTACGCGTCGAGTGCGGTGCTGTTTTAATGCTTCCCTGGCCTGTTCTAATGAAGTGAAGGTGTTTCTCTGTCTCTTTCTCATCTTTTCGTATCTCTGGTCGGCACCCTGTGCTTGACTATCAACGATTGTACTTCAAGCTATATCAGCTCGTCTCGTCACTTTGCCTATTCTCATTACAGCGACTCGTCGAAGTGTTCCGTGGCAGTGTCACACATTTGCTTTCTTGTTCTTTGATCTCATTCCTAGTGGTCCAATGTTTTGGTGTTTTGTTGCATTGTTTAGTGGGCAATACGTGTCGTGTCAGTGCTTGTTCAAGTTGGCCTAGTGTCGATGGCCCTTGTTGCTTGGTGAAGGGCACCATGGCTAAGCGAGTGGAAAGCACGCAGCAACCCACTATCCGCTACCACCACCCGCAACATCGAGTGCCACCAATGCATCGACCCATGTTCTTCATAGTCATCCCAAGCATCCATTGACGATGGATGGTGTAGACGACATCAATCATTCATCTTTTCTCAACGATTCACCACGCGACAAGTCGTTCGCTCTCTCTACTGCACCATCTTATTTATCGGGACCCATCAGTTTTTGTCTCGTTTCTTGTTTCGAGTGTCACAGCATCTCTTCTGTTCACCGTGCTGTGTCATCTAGCACGGTCTTGGCACCGCAAGCTCATTGTGATAGTGCGACGATGTGTCGGCACCATTCTTTCTAGCCATTACCTCCCCTTTCATGTCAGAGTCAATGTTAAGCTTAGCTTTGTCTACCCAATGTTCGAGTTTGGAGCCGTTGTCCCTCGAGTCAGTGATATGAATCCGCCACATGCCAAGTCCACCCCCAAGCTCGGTAATGCGAATTCAACACTGTTCGAACGGCAACCAAACCACGGCATCCGATACCAATCGAAACCACAATGAGAAGGGAGACGAGGCACCTCTGGGTGGGCAACTTACCGGAGGACATACGCGAAGAACGAATCATCGAATATTTCAAAAGGTAATCATCGCACAGAGTTCACCGCGCCCGCCCGAACCCTGCACCAGCCAGAACGCGGACTGCTGGCTCTTCTTCCACAACTCACGCTATACTATCACAGTGTATCGCAACATTGTCAGTGGCTCTATTCGTACCACTGTATCGTGAGAGTAGGCTGCCTTTGCCCGAATAGGCCGAGCGCGCGTTTGCTGCAATCGCCACTGACTCGACTATGGACGGGGATCCGTCGTCGCCAGCTCTCCACTCTTGCCTCTTTTCTCTCTTTCTCTTTCTCCCCACCGCACACCAAAGCGGACAGGCCAGGCTAACAACGAGCCTGTGTGGCAGAGAAAAGAAAGAGAACGACACGATGGCTGCCAGGCTTCAGTGTAGACCTCGACAGAAGCTTTAAATAGGTGGTGTCTTTAGAGAACGGCACAACAATATTTCTTCAACACAATTAGATACTAATTGGCCCAAAAAGAGCGGATTGATTAATTATCGATGACATAGTAGCGGGACAGTTTTGTGACTTTAAAATTTTTAATTGATGTAAAGGGAATTATAAAAAAATTGTCATCCCCTAATGGTTGTACTTCAAGAGCTGTTCATGTGGATAGTGAAGCACTTCCTTTTTTCACTGCATGTCGAAGTCTACGCCAGTGGATGGCAGGCTATGTCGCTACCACACGTGTCCCTACCAGTAACCGAGCCAGGCAGTCCTTTTTGGGAAACCCAACACTAGAAGAGCAAAAGCTAATTTCAGTCTTGCTTTAAGTCTTCACTTTTTACCATACCATTATAAGCAGTGTAGGTTTCACAAATCGAACATTGTCTACTTTTCACTTTTCCATATTAATTCGAAGAGTTAAACTTGAAGCAACACTGTAACTCACTACACCAACAATGTGATAAATTTTGGCTAGTGTCTCATTGTTGCTATCGAAAAGTAGTTGCTGCTTATGCGCAAGACACTTGGAAGACTAACACTTGCGATTAGCAAATGCATTTTTGATTGAGTTCACCACCAAAGTTTTTCTATTGTCGACTTTTTAGTCTTTATTTAATGTCGAAAAACAAAACAGAATAAGTATACTCGACCATAGAAGAACTTAGCGGTAGATTTTAATATGCAATTGCTGGAGTCCGCTTTAGATGTGATCCAAGCCTCTCAATTTCCCACAAAGGACTGCTGCCTCGTTGCTCGCAACTCTGTCTAGCAAAGAAGCGCATGCTCGTTGTCCGATGGAGCACCCATACGTGCTCTCGCCCTTCCCTCTGTGCCGCTTCAAACTAGCTTTGGTGGCCATGCTTACAGCTCTAGAGCAGTGTTGATACTCGCCTGGCGTGAGTGCGCGCTCCTGTCTCCATGCTTTGTTCCAACTCAGCACAATCCCCAGCTGTACTCTGAACACTAGCCACTCTGCTCTCTATGCTATTCCTCACAGGAACTCTTATTCTGGTCTTTTCAATGCATTTTGATGGAGCTCTTTGATGATTAGACTTGATATATTGGTTCTGCTAAATATTCTGTTCTCTCGGTGTGTTTTGTTGTGTTGACCTTTCAAGTGTAGATCAGTCTAGGTTGACTCAGCCTGCCTTGTTCTGCTTGATCATTGTGCGAAACAGGGAGATATTTCTGAGCTTGATTTCCGTATACTATGTAGTTGGCATCTCATCAGTTTAATTTTAGTTTGGTGCCATCAGTTGGGCACGACACATCTGTCTGTTTATTCGCGCGCCAGAATCACGTGCTTTACCGTGCAGGCTGCTTCAGTCATTCAACTATGTTCTTTTCCCGCTTCCCTCTGACCCGAGGCTTGCTCACCAAGTCAACTTAGCGTGCAACTGTGCGTGCCATTGTTGGCTTGCATACATCAAGCGATCGATCGACGCTCCATTTCGGGGAAAAGCCGGCATTTTCGTTATTTAGCTTGAGCTTGGCGTGTGGAGAGAGCGTCCACCCGCCTGTGTGGCTGGGAGCCATCGATTTCTAGGAACCACGGCCATGGTTCTTTGGACGCCAGCCCCGTTCGCTGCTCTCGCTCTTGATTGCACCTTGTGCCAGCAGTGGGGGGTCTGCCCTGGCACTGCTCAACACCGAGCATGCTCCACGCTTGGCCTCACAGAATCGGACACTTTGCTCAACTTGGCGTTGGGGCAACATTGCGCCGGGTTCTGCTGCTGCTGAGTGCCTTGCTTGGTGTCGCTGTGCCCGGAATGAGATGCCCAACACTGGTGTTGTGGCTTTCAAAAAGAACACATCCATAACGGGAGCGGTGCGCAAGTGTCTCTTCACTAAGTGTAATGTTCTTCACAAAGTGTGATGTCCACTTATCGAAGTGTGGTGTCACTTTATAGCTACGCATTGCTTCATTTTTTGGCCAGTAAACCCAATCATATTGTGTCTTCATCATACTGCTCGCTAGTGTTGGGCTACTCACTGCTTGTGTCCCGACTAAATATAGTCTGCGTACAGGATCGTCTCCCAGCCCCATCACCATGTTATTATCGTAATCATTTGTCTGGCTGTCTCTGCAGGCGCGCTTGTGTGTGTTTGCAGATGATCACTCGCCTTGTGTGGAATGGGCTCTGTTGGGTGGGCGCCATTTTCGCGCGCTCAGTTTTCAATGCGTGCGGCGGGTGCTGGTAGTGTCGATCTCTAAGGCTCTAGCTATCATTAGCCAGCCAGCACTCTCTGATCGAGTCTACACTGTTCCACTTTTAATTCTTTGCCATGTTCTCTTTGTTACCGACACTTTCTCTAGTCCTTTTCCTTCAAGATTTCTGGTTAAGCATGCTACGATGCCATCCATTGGACCTAGTTTATTTGCTTGTCCAAATGCACTCTCGTTCCACTACAGCCACCCAGGTGCCGGCTTAATATGCCCGATTCGTTCTGCTCGCACCTAAGCTAAATGTTGAAGCAAATCAATATGCTAGGCCAGTTTGTGGCAATTGCCTTGGCTTCCTCGCTGCAGGCGTTAGCAATTCCATTGGGCTTTGTTGGTGCACTGCAGCTGGGCTAACCACTTGCCAAACCGGTCGAGACCAGGGCCACTTGCAGACCTAGACATAGCGAGTCTCTCTACCTCTCGGCCTGTCTCAGGTGCTTCGTTTGATTACCTACACGCGCATTTCTTGTCTTCGCCCGGCGGCCTTGTGCATTTTCTCTGTCTCTCCTTCAAATCCTCTGCTACTAAGACTCGTTGGTTGTAATAAAGCTATCGCCCATCGTTCGTTACTTTTTCGACCTTGTTCAAGTTGGCAGGGTTAAAACTAAACTTGTCACACTGATAACTGATTTATGATCTTACTCAGGCTTGTCCGTTTTTAGGGAGGCGTTCATAGTTTGTTTCTGAGTATATATTTCAGATTTCAAATGCCAGTTATCTATTGTATATTATGATTCGTATTTTTACTGTTTTTTATAAGATAAAGCGTATAGTTGTTTATTTGCATTGAAATTAGTTATTGACTTTGATTTTTTTTCTAAAATTCTATAGAAGACATGATCGAGTTACCAAAATGGTCAAATACTATTCTTTTTCGGATTGTTGTTATATATATAATATATATATCCAAGTTTTCACTGTTATGTTTCCGAGAAGCGACTGGTCAAAAATTCTCCTAGTTTTTTGTTTTGGTTGTCGATTTTGCTTTTGCCCATAGTATTTTACACACGCTTATTCGTAATTGTTATCGTTATATATTTTTAAAAAATTTATTATCCATTGCCGGTAATATCAATTGCAATGCAAAAATGAATGCTTAAAATGATAGTCTAAAGTGTAGACTAAACCATCTTAAATTTGATTTGATTATATAGCAATTGGACTTTTGAATATAATTATTTTATTTTTTTGTGTTATTTAAAAACCTTTGTGTTGTGTAAGTTTTGTGTCTTTTGTGTAACTTTTGACTTGTATATTAAAATATTAGTATAATTTTTCGATATTTATTTTTTTAAACTTATATATTCTCTCATTAAGTTTCTCGTTTGATTTTAAGACTTGTTTGATATACCATAATTTCGACAAAAAGACTAGTTCTTAGGTAAAAATATTATATAAATTTTGTTAATGCGCTTGCTCGTTAAATTCGGATTTCTATCTTGACACTGGACATTGATCTCACTTTATCCTGGTTGTTTGCAATTTTGCTACACAAGTCTAGTCTGGTTGCTACTAATTGGAAGTGCTAGCTAGTTTTGGGGCTGGTCGGAAACCGATTGTGTTCACTCTAATGATGGCAGTTTTGTGAAATCTCGCTTGGCTCAATCGGGCTAATCGACTGGTGCCCTAGACGCACGGTGGCGTAGCTCTACTCCACCGAATTAGTGTGGATTGCCAGTGCCACTGGTACTATCAACCAACCTAATAGCAGTCAAACGACGAACCAAGTCAAAATACAGTCACTTTACTATTTGACTTTTATTATACTCGTTTTTTAACATTATTATTAAAATTATATTTCTTACAATCGGTGCTAGGTTTACCCTTGTGTGAAATATAATAATCATCACTATATAATTCAAGATTTCTTATTAGTAGAGTGCGATTTTGTATATGTAGATATATCTGACTCAGAACTGAACTTGGTCGTGGCAATATCACGACCTAAGCTAGCTTCTTGTTTGAGTCTGGTTACCGTCGGTTGGCAGCTGAGTCTATCGCCGATCGTGATCAATCAAACTCGTTGGTATTCGCGTGGAAGATTAGCTCGGGGAGACAAGAGAGAGAGAGAGAGAGAGAGAGACTGTTCTATGCAGTCTTTCTAGTTGGTCATTGGCGGCGCTCACTGGTACGGCGAGTTGGGCGCGACCAGAGCCCGACTTGGCGCCAAGTGTGCTCTTTTGCTCGCTTGTTTTGGTAGTGTCGCTTGGCACACACACCCGCTCCGACCGACCTCTGCCCATCCATAGAATCAGCCTACGCTGGCCAACAAGAAAAATAAAGCACGTCAGGCTGGCTGGTTTGGTCTAACTTGAAAGGCAACAATTTTATTATCATGACGATGATAGTACTTGCCAATAGCAAGACCTGCTTGCAACCACTCCTGCTCGTCTTGTCTCTTTTCTCTCTACCCTACCCGCACAGAGTGCCGCCAAGATGGCCTTAGAGGGTTGACTGGTTTGCCCCTTAGATTTCTCATGGCTTCTCCACTGACGCCTTGCTTAGCTTGGTGCGATGGTGGCAGCGCGCCTGCACACGGTCACTGACCATCGCTGCCACCACCTGCCCAACTCACCACTCTCGTTCCGCTACCTCTCGTACGTCTGGCAAGACGTGTAACCAATTAATATCTAATAATAATAATGGAAATTAGCATTGACTTGATTGGTTCTCTTCTCGATTGCCACATAACTCAGCGATTTGCAGAACCTTTGTTGTGTGCCAATTGCGCAACGGCTTTGTCACTTTTTCTGGCTTTGTACTTCTAGTTGCTTAGGTACATTAGGTGAATACACCCACATTAGAGTCTCTGCGCATGTCTCCATTTGGCTAACTCTTAATGAATTTATTTATTTGCCATTTTCAGATTATGTTGCATTCTGAATGTTTGTTGTCATGATTCTTTGTGGCAGCTTTGGTGCAAGTCACTCAATGATCCTCTTTTTTCTCCCTTCATTCTGTCACCGACGTAATTTATTTTGGTTGTTTTGTGTATGATATTCAATTCTTATTGCACACCAACTTTGTTTTGTGGTTTCTACTACTACGGGCTTTGGAAGCGTTTCAAATTTTTGTATTTATATTTAGTCGTCCTAGGCCGGTTACCTGGCTACTAGAGGAGCATGCAACCAATCACTCTGGTCGTTGGTACTGGAAACTGAGTAGAGACAGGACTCGATTCTTTGCACGGACTAGGGCGCGTTGGCTTTGCCTGCCATTGCCTTAATGAACGCCACTCGTTAGTCTCGGTGAAGTAGCAAGTTGGTGGCCAGTCTTGCCGATCACTTCTTTGGCGCGTCACTCAAGTCAGTCTGGATAGCAACACAACTAGGCAGATGGAAAGCGCTTTTTCCCTCTTCTCACACCAGCCAAACCAAGGAAGACTGACTCACCAAACTGGTTTGCTCTATTCACTTTGCTTCGAGGGGTACTTGTGTTGTTGCCACGATCGCTAGCACGGCCACTCAGCCTTGCTTGATGGTTTCATCTCTGGATATAGAGAATTAATGGCTTTCGATGCAATAGTGCCACCGTCGTACGATCACTCACCACTTGCCCTTCACTGCAATCTTGTTTTTATATTATATTTGAAATAATTCTCAACTCATAGTCGAACCCATTCTCTAACGTCAGATCCTTCACTTTAGCTAGTTCCAAACTCATTTTCCAAAATAAAATTAACTAACTTCTCTTATAAATTGAATAATTAGTTGTTATATTGCTTGTTGGTGCATTAGTAGTAGTTATCCTATCCTCACAGAGGGAACTTGTTCCAGTTCACATGTGCACACTTGCCCACTCACACACCCTCACACTGGCGAGGCGGTAGTTTCCTCAGTGAATAGAACATATCGTTCCAAGGTCATGGCGGCCATCTGTCACATGACTGGCGAGCGGTAGCAAGCAGTGATACCCTCTCGAGTGACGAGCTTGAGTCACCATGTTGCGATGCTCAGTGCTACCGTGACGACTCGCTCTAGTGCTACTGCCATCCACTGTAAATGCGTCACTGCGTGCGAGCCAGACCGCTGCTCGGTGTACTCGCCCAGTGCCGAGCAGTCTCTTGTCTACTCACCACTACATGATCTCTGATTGCGACTCGCCTCACCGCTATGCTGTCCTCGCCATCAAGCTAGTATGTTTGCTTGCCTGATGTTGCGAGATGTGACGCAATCAGTGGTGCTGGTGTGTGCCACCAAATCAATGAAGGTGAGGTGTGGTGGTGGAATAGAAGAAGACTAGCGACACCTCCCATCTGTCCGATCTACCTGCCAGATGTGGTATGATCCGGTGGCTTAACTGTCGAGCTGGTGTCTTGGCCACCATGCCAGATGGCTATGTACAGCTACTCACCTGGCCAACCATGGTCTAGCACACCATCACCACTCGCTGCTATCTCACCGATGACACAGTCACGCAGTTTATTGTGCGCTACACCACTTGAATGCCAATTGTTCTTTGTTTCACTACGTCTATTTGCTGGTCAAACTCTGCACTAGTCGAGGTTACTTTCGATGCACTTTATTTACCTCAGTCTTGCAAATACTTTTGAAATAAATACTTGTTATCGAAAGTTGTAGATTCAAAGAATGAATAACTAAGCTTGTTAGAATTTTTAATTTTTATTACTTTGCTTTGGCCTTATATACTTTTGAACAAGCAACGCATCATTTAAACGACTTTTTATTTTTAAAATAAATTGATTTCAAATAACATTTTGAGACGCGTATAGGAAACAACCGCACCTGACACAACTTTGTTTATAAATCGGTGATTCTTGACCAATTAGGCTGATTTCTCATTTGGTTTGTTTTAGTTAGCTTATTGATTAATTATACTTTGCAAATTTTTCATTTGTATTTAAAAAGTATACGTTTCAAATATTGTTTTTTGATTGTAGTGACTAGAGTTAGAGTAAGGAAAGCTAACTTTGTAAAATTGTTACCCAAACGTGTTTTTAATTGAGATCGAGATTTTCATCGAGAAAGTTAATCTTAAAATTGAAGGTTCACATTTAATTCTATTTTCGAATTTTGAAAATCAACTCCAATGTGTTCTTTACGGGCTATTTTTGCAATTCAAAAGTTTAAAGTTTAAGCTAATTTTACAAATTTTGATTATAAATTTTTGAAAACTGGGTTATAAGAGCCTCTTCTCTGCAACCACTCATTTGATGCAGAATACTTTTGAGAATAACTTAAACTCAAAAATCTACTAAGCATAATAAACAGTTTGCAAAAAAACTTGGAATTAAATAACCATTGTTTTTGATTACAAATCACAAATGCAGAGGAAAAGTGTATGTATAAAGTGGTATTAAATCATCTTTATCTGCACTTGTGATGGCAGAGAACTTGTCGGGTTAGAGAACGAGAGGGAGGGAGATAGAAATACTAATTAAAAAATAAATTATTTTTATCAAGGCGAGATGCAGCTTTGTTGCAATAGCCCTGCTATTAATTTCATATTTCTGTCTTCACAAAAATTCTAGTATAGTAGTAGAACCAAGAAAGCTGAAACAAAAAGGATATTTTCAAAAAAGAATACTTGGATGAAACTTTGGGGTTACAGGGTCTAAAAGGAACCGAGAACCGGGCGCTATTAAAACTAGCGCCATCTACAACCTACGTCACACTCCTAATTTTATGTTAAAAGTTTAGATAAATTATGGAAGTTCTTTATTTAATGGGAAAATATATTTAAAAAAACAAATTTAAGTTAAAGTGGACTATGAATTATGTAATGTAATAAGATTTTTTTAGAAAAGTAAGTCGACTTAAAACGATAACAAGCAAAAGTGTGGTTTTACTATGCTATATGTGTCATTTTAAATTGATACAGGAATTGTGCAACACAAGAGCAAATTATGCAATAGAAAAAATATGACTACGATATTTCATATATTGCTTTGTTAGAAATAAACACAAATCTTCAAGTGAAATTTATCTCAAGTTTTGTTTGAGGAAAAAATTAGAGCAAAATTTTGTTTAAATGAGTTTTTTATAAAATATATTTTAGTAATTGATTGGAAGTTGCTCAGATTGTTTTTTTTGAATCGCATTTGAGCACTTGCAGAGTAACTTCAAATGCATTTCATTAAAAAATGTTCCCTTTATACACGTACAGGACTCACTCTGACCTTTTCCTCGGTTTATTTGGTGAATCACCGTCTGGTTTAATTAGATTCGATTGTTTTCGCATTTTATCTTTTCCCTTTTCTCGGTGTCTCTTTTCTACTTCATGCGTTGGAGCCAAAACTTTTCAATAAAAGTCTCATCGTTTATTATGCAACAAGAGTTTATTTAAGCTTTTTCCGTGTTGTTTTCGTTCATCGGACCGTTAAAACTTTGTTGTTGACAAGAAGCTGTAAAATAAACATTAAATTTGAAAAAACTATTCTTGCAAAATCGAATTGAATTTGATTTAAAATTTTGAGTTTGAAAATATACCTTGAAATAAAAATTCTGTATGGGAATCTTTTTTGGAATATGAAACGAAGAAATGTTTTGCATCTTATATTAAAATATATATATAATTAAATTAAAAACAAACAAAATTGATTTGCTTACTTTTATCACTTTTCCGAGTAATCTAGAGAAATAGCTATAAATCCCTAGAGCTTATCGAGGTTCAGGCATGAACAAAACAACAATGTCTGTCTGGTGTTGCTCCCACTAGCTTTGCAATATCTTTCAGTGAATATAGCAATAAATATTTTTTTGTAGGTGGTTGAAATAAATGTCAGCCAAGTAGTAAATGTAGATACTTTACTGTCTGATAATTTCGTTTATTCTCTTGGACATAGCCAGTAATCGATTAGAAGCTTTATTCCATGGATTCACTCATTTCATTTTCATTCGTTATCCTTTTCTTTCTTGTGCTTAATTTGCTTTGTTATGTTTGCCTCCAAACTCTTGAACACTAATGAGAATCGATGCCGCTTTAGCAGCGTTGCATTGAGTTGGCTTGACTCATCGCCACTCGTCTCAGTCTATTGTTGGTGTGAGGCTGAATGGCTATTCTGGTCGATTGGCTCATCGATCGTTGGCCAGGGCTAGGAGGTATCCTAAGCACTCAGTTCATTTTGGCTTTATTATTAACTATCACAGATGTTTCTTTGGTTCTATTTGGTCCGACTATAGACTGTACGCTTGAAATGCATTTTGTTGTTGTGTGTGCGAATTGATTAGTGAGGCAGAGAAGCGTTGCACGGCCTAATGCTTAATGGTGATGTGCCTTAGCTGATCGAGACGCTTAACGCGGAAACGAACTGTGCTGCAGGTAACTGTGAGCCTGTGCTGCAATCGTGTCCTCTTTCAAGGTTGTTGTGCTCGCTGTCCTGTGAGATGAGTTAGATGGCTTTTGCCGCCTTCAAGCCATAACTCTTCTACTCTAACCCTCTATTCCTCACATAGCAATTGCCAATCTATTAATTCTACTGCTTACGCTCGATGCATGCCAAATTGCAATTATGTTTTGAAAACATTTCACTATATCTACTATAGTCATTATCTGCAAATTGCCACGTCTATCAGATAAAGTCGGTGGCATAGTATCACGTTCATGAAGAGACCGCAGGTGGACTGTTCGGGCCGGACCGTATTTTTCATCACTGTTTCTCGTTGACTAACTCCTCTTTGATATGTTGCAGGTATGGAAAAGTCCAGAGCGTCCGTATTCTTCCCAAGGCTGGTGGCAGTGAGAGTAATGGCACTGCGGGGTCGAGCTTTACCAACGGTAGTATGCACATGTGCAACGGCCTGAGTGCCACAGTCGCTTTCATCGACATTAAGTCGGCGGCCAAAGCACACAGCTGTGAGAATAAGATCGAGGAGAGGACACTGAAGACCGACTACTACGAGCCTTACCACCACGAGGACCACCTATCACTGCCGGGCAAGGCTTCGGGTTCGCTACCAGCCGGCAGCACCACAGCCCTCACACCTAACTCCTCGGCTGTGCTTTCCATCTCGGGTGGGGTAGCTTCGTCTAACGTTGCTTCCGCATCTTCATTTTCCTCATCAACACCATCCTCATCTTCAAACTCGTCATCAACCAGTGCGCTAGCCACAGCCACGTTAGCCATCAACAACACTTCTGCTTCTTCATCTGTTTCTGTGACTGCAACTTCATCATCAACATCATCATCAATTTCTTCCACATCTCCAGCCACACCTCACTCTTCCAATGCTTCTCTTTACGGGAGGCATACGCCAAGCAGGTATGTTGACAACAATCTCCCTTGTTGACACTAATACTATATCTTAATACACATGATCATTTTGTGCATTTTTCACAAGTTTGTTATTTGAAAATTTAGAATATGTGCCTCATCAGTTTTAAATGAATTATGAATCTTTTTTGGTCACATGGTGATTAGAGGCTTTGTTTGGTTGCTTTTGAAGCCTAGTAAGGTCTCAGTATGTCTCGAGTTGTCATGACTCTGGAGCTTTGTTGTTTGGTTGTAGAGGTTTTCACACAGTTAGTGGGAGCGATTGTCTCGATCGATCATCAGTGCAAGACTGACTCGTCTTGCTTGGTTCCTCGCTGCCTTCACGGCCGAGTGGAGTGTCACACCAGGTCTCGCAGTGCTTCTAGCTCGCACCGATCGATCGCCCTGCTTCTACCACTTGGCCAAGCACACGTCAGTTGAGTGTTTATTTGCTTCTCCGGTAATTCACACTACCTAATCTTGCAACTAAACCTGGCTTGACTCTACTAGGAGACAAATGAAAAGCACCTCAAAAGGTTCTATTGAAATGTGGAATGGTGTGCACTCATTAGGCGCTAACTGCGGCGTTGGCCACATTTGATTGGGAGACAGGTTCAAGTCAGTGGCACCACTTGACCTGGCAATGACTTGGTATGATAGCACCTCAACTGCCATCGAGATTTACCAGGTGTGACTGTTGATGGCACCGGTGGTATGTCGCCTTTACCTTTACCACTTGTTTTCAACTAGCTTTTTACTTCATGATTTATTGTAGGGAGTTTTTGCCCATTGACCATTAGCGAAGCTGGTTAACGAATTATACTTGCGCCTTTCCTCTTTTACCGTGTTGGGCCATCTCGGGATTCGAATGATGATTGAACTAATGGCTCTTTCATTACCTATGCTCGATCTTGTCTTTTGCACTAAATTGCACTTTCTTGGTGCCACCAATATAATCAACTGACCTGGTGCATTTAGCATTTGGGTGCACTGGCGTCATAGTTGTATAGGTTGGGACAGTTGTTATGTGAGTGCATTTGTCTACTCTCCATCCGCCTTTCTTCCATAGATTCCATCATTGCTCTGACAGTCTCATTCGCAAATGGTCCTTGGCTTGCTTCTCTGGTGATGCTCTATTGGTAGCAAGCGACTACGTTGTACAGGAAATGTTGTGATGTGATCAATTTTTAATAATATCATCAAAGATGATTATTGCAAATGCTGCCTTGTATAGCTTGCCGCTCAAGTGTTTGGTGCAGTCACTCGGCTGTCACGGCGACTCGACGCCTTTGGCCGCCCTTGCAACAGCATTGACTCACATTTTCCTCGAGAGACGAGTTGGAGTTTGCTGCAGCTTTGCCACCGACCGACCAATGACTTATTTGGCTTGCTCACAGCTTGCGGGTTCAACGTCATTTTTGAAGGCTAGAGAAGTCTACACTGCACAAAGCAATGGCGGGGGAGGTGGTAATTGGTGGACAAGCGATCCAACGCTTGACTTGACCCACATACACTGCAATGTTGTTTATCTTCTCTTTTGTTCAACTTTACAGACGCATTCATAACTGGTAGTTTCTTGCTGTTTGCTTTACTGACTCATCCTCGAGAATGTATTGAATTCATTTTTTGAGTTTATCTTGCGATTGTCGCTTTCTATTTCGTGTCTTCATCTCAAATATAGTGTCTTGTTTGTTATCGCCATTATGATCTAAAAGTAAGATATATGATTACTTTGATAGAATTTAGGAGCCATATCTAATTTCAATTGATTTTGGATTAAAACAAAAAACTTGTACTTTTTTGTTCAATAAGTTTTCCTTGATCTGAACATTTTGATTTTATCATTTTTTACTGAGGATTCAACTTTTCAGCTTATATTTTTGTAAATAAAATATATTATATATACACTCGCTAAGTAATAAATAGTCAAAATTTTGACTTTTTGCTTTGTTGATTGTCTAGTTGTTTATTGTGTATAGGATCGAGTTTAGATTTGAGGATTTGAGGTTTAATGACATTTTCATATGATTATTGCCTATTTGGCAGATGGCAATAGCTTCTGGGCGTTGTGGATGAGATTCAACGGGTACAGTGTAGTGCATTGTAAGAGCTCTGCTTGGATGACAATCCTAGCTAAGCTAGTCGATGGTGGCTCATTAAGTTTCAATCTAATCGAATTGATGGGTTAGCTGGCAGAAGAGCGAAGCACACTGCAGAGGTGGTTAATGAGGTAGACTGGTTCTTCTTCATATCACTTTTGCCCCACTCTACTTAACTATCCTTGCATTTTTCCTCTTGTCATGGTCGAAGGTCAAGTACCACAGAAGAATATTTAATACAAGCCAAGTTGTACTTTTCAAACAACATTGGTTTTTATCTTATCTTATCCTTATTGCTTCTTGTTAGCTAGATCTCTGAATCTAATCGGTAAATTGTGTTCAATTCAATCGATTGCTGGTGTTTTTAATGTGTATTGCTTTTGCTGGTACAAGACTCTGTGAGTACAAGTACTTATCTGGTTTCTTTGATTTACAATGCTAATTTTGTCAAACTACGATTTCTATCACTTTTCATTCTTTATTTTGTTTTTCAACTCAACTAGAAGCTAAATATGTGCATTTCGTTTG
Organism: Papilio phestus; assembly: GCA_018231625.1. Taxonomy (NCBI): domain Eukaryota; kingdom Metazoa; phylum Arthropoda; class Insecta; order Lepidoptera; family Papilionidae; genus Papilio; species Papilio phestus. Next base: position 18,234 of record DVQH01000146.1, read on the forward strand.
TTAATTTGTCACTACTAAGCTCATCGCTTTAGTTAACTTACGAGTTATTTGATTCGTTGTTTTCAGCTATGTTCTAGTTTTCCGTTTCAGCACGAATTTATACAATGAACTCTTAAAATGTGCTGCTATTTGTGATTTTCACTTGAATTTCTTATATATTGATGAATAATATGGTCCTGGTTTTTTCAATGTTCTATGTTTTATGTTCAATGTTTTGTCATTTTTTGGTATTCTCTTGCCCACGTTTTTGTACTGTGAGGGTTACGCTATTTCCACTGTCGAATCCAACTTTCGTTTTTGTGATTCGAATTCATCGCCAATTCGAATCTAACTTTCTGTGTTATGATTCGAATTTTACTCTGATTCGATTCGAATGTTGTGTATAACTCTTTGAATTCGAATTCAATTTGATTCGGAATTCGAACTTTTTAAATTCACATTCGATTTGTTTCGATTTTTTTGCATATTTCTTCGAATTATGGTAACTCAAGTTTGACCTCGGCGGCTTAGCCGCCGTTTTTTTACAAGAGGCAGACGGCGTTTTAGCGCCGGCCCTATTGTAAATTTAAATTAAATTTGAATGTACTATATACAACAGTAGGGGTAGCAAAACGGAAGTATTTGTTATTCACATTGATTTCTGTAAAACAAAGTTTTTTAATTTGGTTTTACTTTGTTTAAGTTACTTTGCTTTAGGTGTTGCGTCACTTTCATATTGTACACACACAAAAAAGTGACTTAACTCAAAACGTCACTTAGAGAGACTCAGTCTCGAAGAGAATGGTCTTCAATTCAGGGAAAAAACTACTAATCGGATTGAAGTAAAACTTGGCACACTAATGTATCTTTTTCTTAAATTTTGTAGAAAAATACTTTGATCCGTGAGAATATTTAGTCCCAAAGTGGGGATCTTATAAAAATTGAATTCAATGTATTCTCTATGGGCCAAACTTTGTCTTTCTAATACTCAAATGCAAATCATTCAAAGTTAATATAATTTTTTAAAATAAATTTTCCCTTATTTAAGTTTGCATAAAACTATCGAAAAATCGTGAACATAGAGCTAGTTTAAAGTTCATAAATTGTTATTCAAACTCATACACAGAGCTCTTTACCAATTGTTGGCTCTGTCAGATGCATATTCGACACCTTATATCTTGTTTACCATTTCATTTAGATTCTAATTTGCTTTAGGATTTTAGTTTGAATCATGGTTATTTCAATTACTTTTACCATAATATTTAATATATTTTTACAACAAAATACGAATTTTAATTTGTTTAGTATTACAGTGACTGTTTAAATGCCTTCCACTGTATGGGAGAAAGGCTTGTCAACCAGTGCGAGTCTAGAAAAGCAGTTCGAATGCAGACACACTAATTAATTTATAAAATACTGTTCGTTTTAGTCTCTTTATATAAAACGTGTTGGTAAATGTCAAGAAAAGCGAGTTGTCAACTAATCGAGTTTTCTCTGAATTAATATATAAATTTAAACATGAGTTTGTTTCTCATGTTTAAGGTTTAAATTTTAATTTAAAAATGCAAATTTTATAAAGGTTTAACTATCTATATTTCTAAGAGTGTTAATAGTTTAATATATTAGGGTGAATTTGTGATATATATAAATTTGAAGAATCAGATTTAGTGAGGGGTGCGTTCCAAGAGAGTGTCTTACGTTGTCTCAGCAGGGGCGCGTGCACAAAAGCGGAAAGTCTCGCTCGGTCGGTAGTGCGTGTGTTTTGATGTGTTTGTGTGTGTGCATGGGCGTGCACTAGTAGGTGTTAGCAGTGCACGCCACTGGCCACAGTAGCGGTAAACGACTCACAACTGGTGTACAAATAATAATAACCCCAATAAAGCAAATAAATGACCAGTGTGACACGGTCAGTTCGAAAATGGAACCAGCGACATCCGAGGCCGGTGATAGAAACTCAGTTGTGGGACAAGTTGCATCACCATGTCACTCTTGTTACTACTCGAAACCCTCCTCTCACTGTGCAAACGTTTTCTGTTGCAGAGTCAACGATGACAGGTTCCACGAGTCACGTGATCGATCGTGCAGTAGCACCAGTCGCAATGAAGGTCGAGAGAGCAGTAGCTACCTCTCGAAAAGAATCTCATATCACGACGAAGGCGAGTCATCTCGAGAACCTCGGAGTCGATCCTCGAGGGAATCCTCGATCTTCAGTCATCGGAGCACATTTATGGGTGGCGTCAGTAACAGCAATGGCAGCCGAAATGTGTCTAGCACCACGGTCAACTATTCGGATGCAGACAAGTAAGCTCGTACTTATATTTATTATATATATACATTTCTAATCATTTTCTAATTTCACAGTGGCTCTAATTCGACAATATTTCACGAGTTACCATCGAATCATCACCATCCTTACCCAAATATGCCCGGTGCATCTTTTTCTCAGGATAACCTTTCAACCTCATCGTCCCATTCAAATGATAGACCTGAAAATGCCGCAATATGTATTAAAAATTTCTCTTATCGCTCAGGTACTTACATTTCATTCTTTACTCTAGTAAATACCTTTTCATATCATTTTTTGCAGATTTAAGCCTTAAAGACAGTTTATCTCACGAATTTAAAAAGTATGGAAAAATTACTGAAATTCATTTACGCGGCCCAAGTTCTAATCGATATGGAATTGTTGTATATAGAAGAGCAGAAGACGCTGAACGAGCGATAAACGAGTCCAAGGTAAAGCACTAATTCAAACTTTAAAATTAAATAGACTAACTTTGGTTTTAAATAAAAGGACAAATCATTTTATGTGACGAGGTTTGAAGCTTTGTCTTGTGAGAATGAAGTGGACAATGATGTACGAACCAATGATGATCCTGACACGAGAACACTCGTGGTTGGGTGTCTAGAGAAAGGTATCATCTCTGAGGAGCAGCTCAAAAAGAAGTTTAGTCAATTTGGTGATATAGAAGTAAGTATTGTTTTTGGGTTTTATAAATGACGCATTCTGACAATGAATCAAATATTTTAGGATATTAAGATGTTCCAAACGCAAAAAAGTCCATCATACGCATTAATCCGCTTCTTCGAACAAACAAGTGTGGAAAAAGCAATGCAAAAGAATGAAAGAGAAAAGTTGGGATGGAAATTGAGCAAATATTCCCAAGGCAACATGGTTTTGTTTAATGGTGACGGTGATGATAGGTTTTCTGATGAAAAGTCTATTGCCAGTCACATGAAGAGGTATGGAATTGTAAGAGACCTTATTCGTGGTAATAAGAAGACATTCTTGGTCATATTTAACAGCTGTGAAGAGGCTCGCAAAGCGGTGGAAGACAAGCATAGCAAAGAGAAAGACTCAAAGACCATAGTTGATTTTGGTAGTCGTGACTTGTCAAGTAACTTCCTACCAAAGTTTCGATCTAATCATCATACATGGTCAAACAACAATTCTGTGGACTATGATGAGAAGGGATGCGATCGCAACAGCAGAAACTATCACCACCCGTCTTCGATGAGAACAAATTCGATGTCATCACAGATCAGGTCAAACAACAGCAGTGGCAACTCGTACTCGATTCGTCAACGGTCTCAGTCACCCTCGGCATCTCCTGCCAACAACTTTAGTTCATTTGGTTCTAGGTCTTCCGTCTTGCCTAGCAGCTCATCTTCACTGCACAACAGCAGTCGTCTTTCAAAATATGACTACCACCACGAATCATCGAATCGGCTCTCCTCGAGGCAAACCTATAATCGGTACGAAATGGACGATGGCGATAATATGAACGAAGATTCGCATCTCAGCTCGAAGCGAGATTCGTCTCGATATCGGTCTCATCACATCAACGACAGTTACTTGAATGATTCAAGTCCCAAAGGGAGGCGTGACTCAAGTCCCTACTCATACTTGAGCGTCAACAATAAACTCGATTCTGATTTCCATCGGTCCAATCGATCTTCAGGCCCGAGTGATGATATCACCAAGCCTCATGATGATACTCACCGTCGTGCCAACCACTCGAAAGGTTACCACAAAAGCGGCCACGACTCGCCGCCTCTACTCTCGTCATCTCATTCGTCTCAGCTTCGTAAGTCGGGTCTCTTAAGCAGTGCCAGCAGTTCGAGCAGCAATAGCCGCAGTCCGGTTCGCGATCTCAAGTCGAGCAGTCACTATGCGGAGCGTAGCTCGCCTCCCAGTCCAACAACTAGTCCCAGAACGAATGCTTACTCTAACCACGACAGCGCCCGCCAAAGTGATAGTTCAGCGGCCGACTGTGGCAAAGACTACAGCCAGTGGAGGCGCAAATCTAACGAGGAAGGAGGCCATCACCGTGAGTTCCCCGTCTCGGCAAATGAGTTGCAACGACCACGTTCCGATTCGATCTCTGACCCTGCTGAGACGACACTCAACACCTATAGAGACCATCACGGACGTGATCATATCCGTGACCGATTTCGCGAGTCAAACCTTCATCGCACTAATTCCATGGCCTCTCCATCTTCGTTACCATATCAGAATCGAAATGATTCGTTGAAAAGGAAGCATTCTTCGCTGGAGATAGAAGAAAGTGCCAATGATATCTCAGGGCATCTTGAGCGAAAGAAGCGTTTGCTTGCCTGTGTTGAACAGTCGGCTAGCTCATCAGCTATGGGCAACCCACCTTCTATGAGTCAACTCGCTCATCACGGCATTAACAATGTTTTGGTCAACAATACTAAAAGCGTGATCAACTCGCTTGAACATCGGTTGACTTCGAAAAGTCTCGAAATTAATGATCTTTCCACAAGACCAAAACTTCGAGATTCTACTCTGCCTACATCTAGCAGTCTAGATCTTGTACAGAAGCGACGCTCGAGCAGTAGCAGTAGCTCATCAAGTCTGGTAAACAATATTGCTCAGCTTTCCCAAAACAACATCAATGGGACAGTTGGTTCTATGGTCGATTCGAAAGGCAAGAATGATGTGATTATGGCATGTGAACCTATTTGTATTGATGGCAACATTGAAGAGAAGCCCTATAATTCTGTGATGAATACGAGTCTTGATAAGAAGCCAATGCGCAACCACTTGTCTGGGCTAGGTGGACTTATCTTGCCACCAAGCAGTGTAAATTTTAAATCCAAAGGGAAGGAAAGCGCAACTGGCATGTCTCGAACGATCGAGTTGGAAGCAGCTCTCGACTGCGTTTTGGTCGATCCGCGACATTCTGGTCACACTTCTCGTAAATCTGTGAGCCGAACAAGTTGTGATAATGATCTCAAGATGATGCCGAAAGCATCAGATCCGTCATCGCCTTTTTGTCCTCCATCTTCTCTTGTCACATCATCATTATTGGTGGCGAACGCTTCTCACTACGGGCCGAGTAATCCTCTCACGTTACCATTACCCGAGTTTGCAGTACTACTTTTACGAAGCACAGACTCCAAGTCACTGCACGCGCTTAATATTAACACAAGCACATCTGCCATGTCTACCGGTGGAAGTTGTGCAAGCAGTGCAACCCTTCCTGGTGGTAGCACAAGTTCTAACTCAGGACTGACTCATATCAACATTCCAAACTTTGTCACTTCACCTAATAGCATCAACAGCATAATGAGCCCACTTGGCAATCATTCACCTGTGCAAAAGAGTCGACTTTCTCGTGATCGTCTTTCAACCGACGCTTGCAGTTTTGATCTTAAAAAATCCACTGACTTGGATGATGTGTCCGATTCTGACATCTCGCCTCTTCTCTCTACTACGCGTTTGGATGAACAGATCAAAGCACTCGATGAGAAATTTAATGCTTGGTCCGGCACCACGGCAACTAGTTCACTTTTTAGGAGTGAAAAGACGCCTACCATTGACTATAGCAAGTACAACATCAAGAAAAAGAGTCAAAACAATGCTAATCCTAACAACTCAAGTAGCAGTATGACCAATAACGCCGGTGACGATTCTGATTTCTTTAAGAACCTTCTTTCGAAATCGTCTGTCTTTGATCAAGATTCGAAGCGCTTAGAGCACATCAATGAGAAGTATGAACCGAAGGACATCTCTTCATTGGATCTCGATAGTATATTGACATCACCAAAATCAAAGTCTAACAACACAATTCTACCAAGATCAAAACTCGGCTCGTCGAGTGGCACTAATTCTCTTCATTCGTTGCCCACCGAAAAAGCATCACATCTCGAGTCGCAGCCAAAAGTGACCTCTCACTCGACCTCATCCACACCTTCATTAAGCTCACCTTCATTGCACCACATGAATCATCATCACATGTTTCCATCCTCCCAGTCAAACACAGTCCCACCAACATCAAGCAGCTCGATGTCTTCTCGCAAAAGCTCTGACCCAGCATGGACTGCTAGCATCAACAAGAAAGAACCGTCCTCTACCTCAACCCTTACTCCGAGTACACCCAGCTCGGCGCCAGTTCGCTCAACTACTAGTTCGATGTTTCCTCAATTCTCGAGGTCATCTTCGATTCCAACCAATAGTACAGCAACCACACCCACCTCGAGGAATTCTTTGCATGCCACTCATGCTGGCAAGAAAGAAGCACTTGTGGGTGGTACAAGTAGCAGTAGCACTTCATCTAGCAAAGTTGATAAAACTAAAACTGAACACACTCCTTTGCTCAAATCCAACTCGATACCTGCCACTCACAACAAAGAGATTCCTAAAGTGCCTCATCAAGTTACTAGTTCTTCTAAACTCGAGCATCAAGCATCATCAAAATTAAAAGATGTTAAAAGTGATAAATTGGAGCATTATAACAAATCCAAGCATGACTTCAGTAAGCTGGAACAAGTTAATCGAAGAGAAGGTGAGCGCAAGCTTTCTGATTCTTCCGATCACTGTCACAGTCATGGTAAACATGATACAGAAAATCCGTCCAAGGAGCATTCTCGGGCCAAAAGTCATACTGGCAGAGATGATTGCAAAGATCACCAGAAAAAAGCTGATAGAGAAAAAGACAAATCTGATAAATCAAAGGATAAAATGATCGAAACTTTTAATAAAGAAACGAAGGACAAACGAATAGAGAAATTGATGCTCAAAGAGAAGAAGAAGAACAAAGATAAGGGAAAAGAACACCGAGAGAAAGACCCATCAAAGGCCAAGGGCAAAGGTGAAAGCAAAAAGTATGAAGGCAAAGATAGGTCAAAATCGACTGATAAAGAGAAGAAAAAAGATAAACACCGAGAGAAGAATAAGAACAAATCACATTCCGACGTGGCTGATAATGATGAGCCAATCTATCTCTCGATGTATGACAAGGTGAAAGCTCGTTCCAGTGCCAATCAAAGTCTCAAGTCAAAAGACTTCGATGGTAAGAGGCAGAAGTTGAGTCAACTCAAGGACAGACGGCAGCGGAAGGAGGATGACCGAAACAGAAGCAGTATGGACTCGGAGTCAGACTCCGACTCGAGTTTTGATGGTCAAAATCTCAAACAGAAGAAGTTGGTCAAGAAACGTCGGCAAATTGTTAAGTCTGATTCGTCCTCTGACAGCGAGTTTCCCGCACACACCAAGCGAAAAGTCCCCTCTGTCGATGCAGACGACTCAGTGGATTCATCTTCTTCCGACGAGTCCTGTAAGGAAAAGAAGACTTTGAAGAATCACCTCGATTGGTGGGCATCCAAGAATAGGAAGAGCAGTAAACTAAGTTCTTCCGATTCCAGTGACGATGATGCCAAGTCCAAGATGATGATTAATAAAAAGAAGAAGAAGCTCAAAAAGGAAAAAACTGACAAGCATATTATCACAAATGATAAAACAAAAGATCACTTAAAGATGAAAAAGAAGATTGAACGAAAAGATAAAGATACTGACAAATTCAAAGAGAAGCATATCAAGAGTGAAGACGAAGACTCAGGTCGGTTTGTGATGAAAAAGAAAAAGAAGAAGACAAAGTTGAAAGAAAAACGACATTTAGGCTTGAAAGATGACAAATTGATCAAGTGTGAACTAAGTTCTGATGAGATTTCTTCGGATTCTTTAGAAGATGAAGACGAGATGCTCTTTAACAAACGCCCTGCAGCTGGTTTTGTTAAGATAAACGACTCTGATTCGGAAACCAATCGTGAGCCGTTACTCAAGAAAGTCAAAGAGGAAGAAGTCAGCAAAGAGATGTTCAAGGAGATCAAAGAAACTCGACCGGATTATTCCGACAAGAAAAAAGACAGACCTTTTAGTGGATTATCATGCAAGCAAGAGTCGAAGAGTTTCACTAAAAGTGGAAGTCAATCACCAACAAAGAAAAATCCTAGCATTTGTATGGATAGTTCGAAAGCAATGGTTGATGTGAAGAAACATCTAACCAGTGAAAGTGATACCACCGAATTAAAGGAGAAGGAGAGTTTACCCAAAAAGAAACCACTCAAGAATAAGAATAAAGAAAGCATCAAGAAAGAGAACAAAGTGAAAGAGACAATCAGTGAGTCGTCTGGTGAAAAGGGCAAGATGAGCACGATGATCATGTCACCGAGTAAAACAAGCACAAACCTTGTGAAATCTTGCCAGTCAGACATCCAAGCAGAGGATGCTTCCTCGAGCGACAGTAAAATTGACGAGCTGTTGTTGGACGATGCTCGCCGACTTGGCGAATGCATGTCCACAAGCAACACTGATTTGTCTCTTTCTGACTCGAATTTGTCCGGAACCAACTCTCCGCTGCACGCCGCAGGCAAGAGTTTGCATCCGACCGATTTGACCAACATACTTCCCATTGTTTCAAGCTCTTTTCCTACTGACACCCCTCTTGATCCACCCAAACCTCTTTCTAGTTTTCACCCACAACGCAGCTATGAACAAGAAGCTGCAATACAATCTCTTAAATTACAGAAAGAGTTGGAAACTTTGGATTCGAAAAATGTTGACATTATGCAAAAACCATCATTTGAGTCTCCGTTCAGTGGGTTCGCAACTAATTTGACCAAAGCGGTTGTGGAAGAACACCCTTTTACGGTTGCGCCGAGTATTTCTAAAGCTATAATTCAACCAGAAGAACTGCTAGTTGTGAACACGGAGGTTGTTGAAAGCAAAACTGAAGATCAGACCAAGGAGTTTAGCTTGGAGATTGATTGTCAACGGAAGATGGAAGATGATCTTGCAGTTGCAGCTCTCTTGCAAGACATGAACGATCCTGAGGAGACCAGCACACACGAGCAAAGCGAGATGAGACCAACCGATCAGTCGAACTACATGAATATAATTGCTCCTCCCAACGACGGTCTTGTGATGACAGTGGACAGTGTTACTGAGGCTGCCAGTGCTGAAGCTATCTTGAATTGTAACATTCCTAACAATGTCATTGTTGATGATCAAGAACTGAAAGCAGCTGTACAGGAAATCGAATTTGTTGCGTCTGAAGAACCTAAGCTTATCAAGCCGATTATTCCGCCAAGTCCAGATATGTTTAATGACGATGATGATGAGATCGATTCGAAGCTGATTGTAAATGAAGCTTTGAAGAAAAGTCTTCAAGATGATTTGCTGTCAGACGACAAGCTGCCAATCGTCACACCTATAGCTTCTACTCTGACTACTTCGATTGAAATCAAACCCGCAGCGTTCCCGTTAGATTCTATCACTCAGTCTGTGGGTACCATCTTTGGTGGAAGAACAATCGAGTTGACTCCTAAAGACAAGTCTCCTTCAACATCGATTAGCTACACTCCAGAACCTCCATTAGAGTTTAGGAAACGCAATTCGTTTAGCAGTGATCCGCCACTTCCACCACCAATTTTGACTGCACCACTGACCGAACCTAAATCAGAGGCGATGGCAGTATTTCTGGAGAACAAATCGCCAGTGTTTGATCACAGCAATTTGTTATCACCGCACTCTATCTCAGCAGATAGTAGTGTTGATCTCACCAAGAAATCTACACTAGACGTTTCTTTGGAGAGTGTCGATAAGAGCGCTAGTCAAAGCGAACCGGACGATAAAAATTCAGAGATTCTCATTGCCACTGTTGCAGAGTCAAGTGGTCAAGACTTTTTGAAAATTGTCGTCGATAAAGATCAGGTTCAACTTGACGACTTTTCTCCTAATAACGATTCCAAAAGTAGCCAAAACAAGCGAAATGCAGAGGAGATGGATCACGAAGCGGAGAATGTTGGTAGCAAACCAAAACGAGGAAGAAGAGCTAAAAACCGCAAATACTCTGATTCGTCGATGCACTCACCGAGAAGCGACCAGAGCAGCGGCAATGAACAGAACATTCCACCATCTGTTTCTCTATTGTCGATCAACACCAATCTTGGTGGCAACTCGAGTTCGGCGATAGCACTTCTCTCTCCAACCTCGCTCTCACCCAATACCTCTACTACTTCCACCTTTTCCGACATTTCTCCTGGTTCCCAACTGAAGCGAGGCAAAGGCCAGACCACCAGTGTTCCCTATAGGCGCAGTTGTCGAAATGCTTCCACTGTCGCTACAGTGGCTCTCGATGAGCATGAAGAAGAAGCTGATTTCTCTCATGACGATCAACATTCCAAAGATGCTCACGAAGAGGAAACTGGTGTGAAGAAGCCTTCCAAACGAGGACGAAAGAAGAAAAATTCTGGAAACACAGATTTACTTGCTAAGAGTGATGATTTGGCCAAGTCGAAAGACCGACTCTTTCCTTCCACAGAGAGTCGTCCTAAGTCTTCCAACAGTCCTTACGATGTTTTTGAATTTCGTGATGATGAAGACGAAGAATTGCCACCAACTTTGGACCCAATTAAGTCATCCTCTCATTTTAATGTCCATTCTCATGGCGACGACAAAATTATTCCTGAAAAGCGTATCGCGGAACACTTCTTAGGTCTTGATTCAGCTTTCAACGGCCCAGTTACTAGTACGCTTAGTAAACAAGAACTTTCTACCATCAACTTGGAAATAGCTCCTGAATCCGTCGGCCAAGCTTCGTTTAATCTGGGCAAAGAGTATGTGTCAGAAGTTAGCCAACATGGCAAGATTGCCATTACCATCAGGTTGCAATCTAAAGACGGACAAGAGATGGAGTGTACTAAATTTAAGGATGATTTAAAAGAAGAAAATCAGTTTCTCACTACCACTACCACCTCAACTAGTGAGTGTCCTACCAAGAGTGTTCGCAAGTCGGCCAGACTTATGTCTCAAACTCCAAAGTCTAATGCTGAGGAATTGGCTGATGAGATGAACAAAAACCAATCAAAGAATAGCAATGATCTGGACAAAGTTTGTCCTTATAAGCGGATTACCAGATCTTATCGTAAAAGTGATGACACTCAACATGAATCTAATGAAGATGAAGGTAAGATTGTGGTTAATTTTATTGAAATTTTTCTTAATTTTGCTAAATATCTTTTAACAGATCAAAAGACTTTGCGTAGTCATCGTATAACAAGATCGAAAGGTCCTGCCATTTCCGAGATGAATCAAGAAAGTAATCACTTGGGCTCGGTTTTGAAAAAGTCTGACCTCAACGATGACATAGAAACAACGAATGATTCTAGCACGGTGGAAAACGAAAACAAATCAGAGATGATTGATGTCAAAGAAGAAGTGGTTGAGACGGAGACATCTAGTGTGATACAATCTGCGAGCACTGTAGAGAAGATGCCGCCAGTTACCTCGCCGATTGTTTCGCCTGCTCCAATCATAACCCCAACTAGCTTGACTCCAGTGGTCAGTACACCAGTATCGGCAATTCCATCACCAACCTACTTGCAAGACATCCCCAACATTTCCGAACGTATTCACCATTCGAGCACTGCACTTAAATTGAAGACTGGCAAAGGCGTATTCTTTGTTGATGAAAACAAACCGCCAGTTGTGATAGTTAATACGCCAACTAGTGGCGATTTGGCACCACCACCGCCACCTCTAGTTTCACCAACAGCTAAAATGACCACTGGAACTTCACAATCGAGCTCACCGGTGCCTGTTGTGGTGACAACTTCTGTAGTGAGCACCAGTGGCACACTTAGTAGCAGTCAATCGATCACAATCGCTCCAAAGTATCAGCCACCGGTTGGACAACCTTTGAGTCAGTTGAGTAGTGCTGTGTCGACTACCGTTGCAAGTTGTACTTCTAGTCCTCAGACCACGATGACTGCGATGGTTGAATCTATACGACCTCTTGATATGATTCAAACGACTGTATCAACCGCCACAACAGTGACTCCTAATTCTGTAGCAGAATCGATGAAAAATCTCAGCATGGCCGGTTTGGTGACGAGTGTGGTGACCACTTACCAGTCATCGATTACCGACAGCAACAAATCACCAGCAGTATGTCTGGTTTCATCAAGTACTCCCACCACTTCTACTAGTGTTCTCACTAAAGCCCCACAAAATAAGCCAACTTCTATTGTACAATTAGCCAGCAGTCCGCAGCCTTCTCACGACTTGCCACATCTATCTTTCAACTTTTTACAATCAAACTCACCTCATTTGATGGCTCCATTAAGTTCGGAAGGTTTCTTAGCCCAACAGAGAATGCTTGTCGCTGCTCAACAGTCGTCGACTAGCGCATCTCCTGATATGGTTCCAAATATACCTGCCAATGCGATAATACCGCCACCATTCCCGGTTATTCCTCAAGTTCGCACTGCTGAAGCTTATGAAGCTTTGATGCGTAACAACTCAATGCTTTACAACATGGCACCACCGTTTGGTAGTTCGCAAGCAATGCGTCCTTCCATCCCGATGCATCGTTTCATGTATCCTACTTTCCCATATCCAATTACACCGGAAACATTAGTTGTTGCTGAGCAAATGCAACAACAAGAAATGGGAAAAGATTCACTGAAACACACAGCGAAAACACCTAGAGATGATCGAAATCACGTTGAAGATTTGAAAGCACAAGATTTTTATGTGGATTTGGCTCAGCGCACTTTTCCTCCCAATATGCGCTATCCAATGCAACCATCTTCGGAACATCTGATTCCGTATGGAGTGAATGGGCAAGGGCGATTGCCGGTTCATACTTTGCCAGCATCGGGCGGTGGCATTGAGTTATCCAAGCAAGTTTCATCGCAATCTCCTACTCCGGATCAGAAAAGACCACCGAGCAAGCCGACTTTCCAGGAAAACATGTATTTGCAACAACTACAGCGGCAAATGCCATCCCCGCACGCTCACTCACCAGCTTACCGCAAAGACATGGCTTCTTCGATCACAGAACCGGCAACTGGTGAAATGTACCGAAGCCAAATTAGCAAAGAGATGATGAACAGCAACACTAGTCCCTTGCCACTAAACATGTCTGCACAGCGACCACCATCACGACCTTCGTCGGTTGTGTATCCACAAGCTACAACTCTGAGCAGACCTTCATCTCGCTCTTCGGTGGTTGACCAACCAGCCAGCAATGCTATCATGAAGCGATTCATGCATGGCTCAGAGCCCACTCAGTTAACTCCCGCAATGCCAGTACAACCAGCATCGTGTATATCAGCCCCTCCAGGTGGTCACACTCCCCAATACGGCGCTACTGTTCCACAGCACATAATTCTACAAAAGTACCCAGTTCTCTGGAATGGTTTGCTTTCCTTGAAGAATGACCAAGTTGTAGTGCAAATGCACTTAGTCAGCGGTAATCGATTGCTCGTAGACCGAGCTCTCCCAGTACAAGAGGAGTCGCACGCTTCTCTTCGAATCACCCAACGTATGCGGCTTGACAACGCCCAACTCCAAGCCCTGGCCAAGAAGATACAGGTAAATTGAATCTAGCCATTTATTTGTTTCTTTTACTGACATATTTTTCTAATAACAGTCTCGAGATGAATTTTGCATTTTGATGGCTCTTCCTTGTGGTCGCGATCATGTCGAAGTGTTGCATCAAAGTAACAATATGAAGAAGTATTTCATTACTTATCTTCAAAGCAAGTTAGCCGCCGGAATAGTCAGTTATCCATCTGTAAGTCAAATATTTATTCAAATTTTTAATGTAATCATATGTTAACTTTAAATATTAAAATTACAGTGTGGTTACATCACTCACATCTTTCCACCATGTCCATTCTCTCAAGATCACCTTGACCGGATTGCTCCTGACTTGCTCCAATTGCTCGAAGGAATCTCACATCTGATGGTAGTTATCACCACCGCAGGATAGTCAGAAAACAAGTAGATGATATTCGAACTGCTCGAACTGAGCGTCAAAAGCACACCTTTCCATTGAATCTCACCTCTCCATTTTCATAAATCATTTAACCCACCGCGTTTTAGGTCACTTTTGAAACAAGCCCGTTACTGCTAGATTGGCTCTTTCATAAAACTAGCTGATAACAGCTTGTTTTACAACAGTTTTTTACATTGTTTATTCGCAAGACCTTTTGACCATGTAAATTGTAATTTAATTTCTTCCTTTCTCACTGTGTCTCATCCGACTCAACCCAATTCGTGATGATTTAAACCTTTGTTATAAACTGTTACTGTAAATAGCTTTGATTCTTATACTTTTCCACTTCATCCTATCCTTGCTCTCTTTTCATTCAGATTTATATATATCTATTTATATCATCAATCTCTCCCTGGTTGTATTTTTTTGTTTAAAATTTTATTTTGATTATAAATATGTCTCATTACCATTTCTTATTTGTAAGTGTTTGTTTTTCCAACAGCACTTGTCATTTTTTGTTTGTGTATAAAATTCTGTTTGTTGTAAATCAATACCATTTTCCCAAATGTATGTATATTTGTTTATTTGTAATTGGATAATAAATTCATGTTTGATTTTTATTATTATTTAAAAATGATTGGTTCTACTTGTGTCTATTTATTTTTTTATTTATTGGTTTTGAAATAGAATTTGTCTTCTGACCAATATTCACGTTGAAAAGGTATTTTTGATGCTAAAAGGCTATATAAAGCATTTAAATGTTATAAAATTGTTATAAGAGCTTTAAAAATTATTATGTATAAAAAATAGCAACTGAGCACAGAAATTTGCTTGTAGGTGTTAAAACATCGCAAAGTTACGTCATCGGTGAACAATGCTACAATGTATAAACTGGTTTATTGTTGTTAAGGCGTCAAATCTAGAATGCATTTTGTATCAATTTATAAGTATAATAAAGACAATGAATTATTTTGACCGAAAAGTATTGTTAATAATGATGACTAGTGATGGAGAACAAAGTTGAAGTTCCAGTGCGGGTTAGTGCGCCTGTTAGGTTGTTAGGAGTGGTTGGCAAAAATACTACTATTAGCAGTAGTTCTATTATTAAGAGTACAGTTTCTACGAACGTCTAGAAAGTTCTAACGCGCCTCACTTGAAGTGAGTGGCAACATTGCCGCCGCACTGTTCACCCCGCTTTCACTGCAGTCAGTCGAGCACATTGTCAACTCGTGTTCACCTCGCCTCTTCATTTGACTTCACCACTTGTTCCAACTATGGCTCAGATATCTGAAGAGAACAAAACTGCTGTGAGTTTTTTAAATTGCCATCTCCTGTGACATAGTTAATTTTTTCGTTGGTCTAACCCGATGTCCACTGTTTGCAGGCAATCGCTGCCAAAGATGAAGGCAATGGCCTGTACAAGCAGCGAAAGTTTGAAGAAGCTCTGGCTTGTTATGACAAAGCGATTGAGTTGGATCCCAGCAACATGACCTTTCTGAACAACAAGGCTGCGGTGTACTTTGAACAAGCCAAGTTTGATGAATGTATCAAGGAGTGCGAGAAGGCAGTCGAGGTTGGCCGAGAAAACAGAGCCGATTTTAAGATTATTGCTAAATCTTACTCAAGAATGGCAAGCGCTTATTTCAAGTTGGAGGATTATGCGAATGCAAAGACGTATTATCAAAAATCGTTAACTGAACACCGAACTCCAGATACTCTAGCCAAGTTGTCTGAGGTTGAAAAGATTCTCAAAGAAGCGGAGAGAAAGGCGTACATTGATGTCAGTAAATCACTTGAGGAAAAAAGCTTTGGAAATGAATTATTTCAAAAAGGTGATTATCCTGGCGCTCTTAGACGCTACAACGAAGCTATCAAACGCAACCCTGATGATGCGAAAATATATTCAAACCGGGCTGCTTGTTATATTAAATTGGCTGAATTCAACCTGGCAGTTAAGGATTGCGACGAGTGTATTCGACTTGAGCCTTCATTTGGTATGTTTTATTTATACTGTTTGCATAGGTTTTTTATTATTTTATTGTTTTATAAAGTCAAAGGCTATATTCGAAAAGGAATGGCATTATCGGCTATGAAGGAATACAGCAAAGCACAATCAGCCTTTCAAAAAGCTTTGGAATTGGATGAACATAATCGGGTAAGTGTTGTCATTTTTGTAACATTTCTTTTACTAAAGCTATTTTGGAACATCTAGGAGGCTCTTGAAGGTTTCCGAAATTGCATAATGAGTACATCGTCCAATCCCGAAGAAGTTCGTAAACGAGCCATGGCAGATCCTGAAATTCAAAGCATTCTAAGTGATGCTGCTATGCGTGTCATTTTGGAGCAAATGCAAAGCGATCCTAAAGCGTTACAAGAGTAAGTATAATTTGTATTTTTTCAACGATAATTGTTTAATTGTAATTTACTTTTTTTAGACATCTCAAAAACCCTGAAATTCAAAAAAAGATCTACAAGTTGATTGAATCTGGAATAATCTCTATTCGTTAAATTATTGCAGTTTTCAGCTCGGTTACTTTAAAAACTATTCCATACATTTTTATTTTACAAATAAAGTGTTTTATTATTTAACAAAATGGATTGAAGTAAAAAGTTTCAATAAATAGTTCACTAGCCAATATAAACAAATTTTATTTTACTTAGTAAAATTGTCAAAATAGTAATTTTGCCAATTAAAACTTGACAACAAATAATAAATACAAGCCATTCGATATTTTTAAGCCAGAAAACATTCGAGTTTAAGTCCTTATTACTTAGCATTCCTAATAAACATCAATTTTTCATTAATTTCCACAGTAAAATTGTTCTTTCATGTTTTGGAAAGCTCTAGAAAAACCACTGTAAAGCAAAATGTGTTAAATTGTGATACATGCAACACTCAACAATCGGCCTGCTCAATAAAAGATCTCTTTCGTAAATGGCCACACACAGCGGGTACACACTTTACCTATGGCCACATCCCCAAAAGGTTCTGTTAAAAGACCTTTTGCAAATGTGGAGAAATATTTTGGTCGTTTCTGTATTTGGAGTTTAAATTTTAGACAAAAAAGATGCCTGATGCATACAGTGCAAGTACGCAAGCAAGTTTAAGTGCATTGCAATAGAGTGCATGCTTTCACATGGTTGACTTGCGGTGTTGACTTTGCCGAGTGACTTGGTTCAATTTTTAAACCTTCATTAATTGGACTCTACACAACATTCTGGTAGGATACATGTTCCAATCAAATTATTTTTTTAATAATTAAGTAGAATTTAATTGCAAACTTATAAGAAGGGTATATCAAAGAAGGTTGTTTTACTAGTTTTTCGAAACGTTGGAGAGAAAACAGAAAAAAAAGTTTAATGTTGATAATAACTTTTTATAATTTTTGGTCGGTCGCAAATGGAACTTAAGTTTGCAAGGGTTTTTTATGATTCCATGTTGAGTTACTTTTATAGGTTTATTTTTAAAGTTCTTAATAGATTTTCAATCAAATTCCATTCCAATATTCTGGTTGAAGAGATACTGTGAAGCTTCTAGAAATTCGCTATAATGAAATATACTGAGAATTCCTATTAAATTTTTCCTCAAAGAATCTCTATTAAATGTTTAATTTTAAAAATGTCGTGCTTTAGTGATGCCTAGTGTGGATTCGTCCGGTGTGGGTCGTGTGATCTATGAGGCACCGGAGCAAATGGTACGTTTGATCAAGATGATCAAACGTCTCTCGATTTCGACCACTTTGTTGAGTGCAGGTGTGCAGCCCATACTCTTGCCCAAACTGCTGGCTACCGGGTCCACCTTGACCATGGGCTTTGCCACAGTCACCTGTGCGGGCATCTTCCTCTCTCCCCTGGTACTCAACTGGTTCACCAAGCGCTATGTCACCAAGTTGTGCTATGATGACCGAAGCAATCACTTCACCGCGTACCACTTGAATCTCATCAATCGCAGTGTCAAACTAGAGTACCAACCCAAAGAGGTTCACGTGCCCGAGGTGCTTGGCATTTTCACTACCTTTACAGTTGGTCAGAAGAAACGACCACTTTTCGTCGATCCTAACCAAGTGATTGATATCGAAACTTACAAACGAATGCTTGGTTTCGATAAACCACTTAATCTCAAACGTGATCAACTGATTCAAGAAATAAACAAGTTTAAATAACTGTGTATATTGAATATTGAACTAAATTGTACATTATATATTTCATTATTATTTTATTTTATAGTGATTTATTTATATTCTATTTAGAGATATAGATTTATAAATTATTAAACAACAAAATAAAGTAAATTGTAACAATATCAAAACTTTGGGCTACTAATTGAGATCAGTGAGAGATGGAGGTACTTTGGTCTGGCAATAGTTGCAGTTGGCAATGCTTTGAATATCAATCAACGGTATGAGATCTAATCTCTTTAAGGAAATCGTCGTGGACGAAGAGTGGCTTACTTCAAACAAACAGTCAAACTCGTTGAACAAACTCGGATAATCATGCTTGCCTAAGTCAGAAGGCGAGCACATCTGGATGCCAAAGTGATCATAGAATTCACTTGACAGTTGCTCCAAGGTCCACTTGCATTCATGGTGTGATTCGTAATGAGGAAACACAATGCGTTGATGCAACAGCAACACAGTTAAACACATGGAGAAAAACTCATAAACAGGACGGAGTTTGACAAAGAAGTTGGCAGTTTTGTCCTGGAATATCAAGAAAGTTCGCTGAAATGTTTTCTCGTATAACAAACTAAGTCCAAACGAATATTGAAACTTATAATGAAGCATCTTCTTTACATTACCGAGTTCAATCTTGTAAGAAGTGCTTTGAAAGATAACGATAAAGAGTTGAATGAACATTTCTTCCCTCCACAATTGGTCAAGCTGACAAAACATGATATCATAGTCCGAGTAGACCAAGCAGTAATTATTGAAGGCATTCGACGTGAAGAAGTGTGCTATTGTCTTCTCAAACAGTTTAGCTACGCTGCATGATTGAAATTGAAAATAGTTGAATTTCTTTACTTCATAGAATTCGAGGTAGTAGTAAAATAGTTGATATATTGAAATTGTCGAGTTATTCGAGAGTAGCAGTAGATGATGGAAGATTGCCACAATGCGTTGTCCAAACTCAATGAACAGTAAGTTTGGTTTGAGGGATATGAAATCCACATTGGCAACCGAAATGACGGTCAAACTGTCACAAGCATACTGTTGAATCAATGCACGGAATTGTTCGCAAGTTATCATCTCGGCAAGTGATTTCGTTTCCATTTCATTTTTAAGTTTAGCAAATAAACGTTTAAGTTCCAAATTTAACTCTGGAAGTGTCTTCAAAAATTGGATTATTTCGGCAATAAAATCATTCAAACTTGTTTTGATAGTTTCCACTGCTGTCGGCTCATTGCAAGTTAGAATCTTTTTTAATTTTCTAATTAGAATGACATGTCGGCAATCTTGAATCGTATTTTCATCAAGATCAACCAAGGCGGTAATCATATCGGAGAATAAACAAACACCATAAGCAGCCATATTCAAATCAACATCTAAGGATTGTTTAAAACTAGCTGTCAAATTTTCCAAATTCCACTCTAAAGGAAGCTTTGGCAAAATTTTGTTCAAATCAATAGCAAAACGAAGAATTTGCTGATGAAAATTAAAAGCAAGCAAATAGTCATTTTCATAACTATAAACGTTAAAACTTGTTTTCAAAGCCAAAGCAAGATCCAACATTGTAGAAAATCCCAATTGTTTGTAATTAATTGTTTGGTTAAATTTTTTCTGGTACAAATTCTCTATTTCGGTTAGTAAGATAGATGGAAACACAGTGAGATCATTTGGAATGGCATCTTTTAGTAAAAATCTTAAATTTCGCAACAAATAATGTGAATGCTGAATTTGATTTCTTGATTCCAAATCATTCTTAACATTGCCCTTCAGTACTAAATACTTAATCACAGTCTTATTGTGGTTTACAGTGGTCTCATAAAAAATGGTTTGAACAGTAGGAATACAACTAATTAAATGTTCAAGCATCACGGTTGGTTGAGTTATGGTATCAAACTCTTCGTTAAACAACGAAAACCAACAGTCAGGCAAAGAATTAAGTGGAACCATTCCTGAGTGAATCTGTAAAAGATCCTGTAGTTGCTTGCTAAGTTGAGAAAGTGAAATATGAACACTTAGTAGACGCTTTTTGAACAAAAAATTCGTATTGCTTGATAGTTTAGGTAGATTTGGAACGCACATTTTACAATAATGTAAATTTTCATATTTCCCCTTTGTCGATTCAGCTTCTTTGATTGGAAAAATATCTCGTTCGCTTTGATTCTGCTGAGAAAGTGGCAAAATAGGACCCATCGAATTGAATTGATTAGAACAAATAAGGTTTAGATTGTTGCTTATTTCGGGGTTGCAGATCGAAGCTAATTGAGTGGAAAGCATATTCCGAGATATGATGGGTTCAAAATGTTGATTCGAATCAACGTCAAGAATTCTGCCTTTTAAAATACACCCGTGGTATTTTCGATTATTAAAACATCGTTGCAAACAACGCTCAGCATCTTGTTTGCACTTGAAATAAACCAATGCTTCACACTTGACAGAGTTAATCGAAATCAGTCTTCCACCAAAACCATTTGAATTCGAAATTATATGCGATTTTATGTTGTTTTCGTCTAAATTTTTTGACCAATTATAAACCGTAAGATATGCATCTAAAGTAAAAAAACCTAAAGTTAAAAACAAACTAATCAATAAAGGAATGTTTTAATATTACCTATTAAATCCGAATTAAGTTCAAGATTGGTGTTTGGATAAGAAGCAATTGACTGTGCACAAAACACATCATAATCAAAACACTTGTGCGCACATTCTTTGAGACACGGAGATACTTGTTGGTGATGAAATAATATCACTGGAATAGCATGGCGGTTTTTCAAATCAGACAAAAGCGGAGCAAAGTTTATGTCACCTATGTAAATTAGAAATTTTTAAATGAACAAATTCTAAGAAATTTCTAAGAAACTAAAAACGAACTTGAGATGAGGATGACAGCACCGCCTTGGCTCTGAGTCATAATAAACCGATTAATCTGTTGTTTGAGCTTTTCATCAGCAGCATTTTTAGATTGAGATGAGACATGCAGTATCTTTAGGGGGCACACATAAATTGGTCAATTGATACGTGAATTAGTCAACACGTCAACATACGTCAATTTGCAGTTTGTTAAGCTCGTTGATCACATAAGTATTCACCCCGTAGACATCACAAACAACCACAAATTGGCGTTCAATGAAAGCATAATGGCGTATCACATCGCGAATGCGACTGACTAGACTGAGAATGTTGGTGCCACGAGGAATGGAACAGTTTTCAATGTCCCAGAACACTCCCGCCGGTCTTAGCTCCACGCCATTCTTCGCTCCACCAAAGGTATTGCATTGAACCAAGTATTGGTTGTTCAAGTTCACATTGACTAGTGAATCCATTTGGCTCTTGTCATTAACCAGCTTTTGCATCATTATTATATAAAATTTTTAAATTCAATGGTTCACATTTTTTAAATATATAATATAACATATATAAAATATTGAAGAGACAAAAATTACATAAGCAAAAAGAGCCAAGAAGCATGCAAGTAAAAGCGTACTGATTGCGTTACGTGATATTAAGTAAAAAGTGCAATAGATAAGATCAAATGTAGTCTGTGGAAATAGGAGTATTGCTCGAGTTCCGCATCGGTGGGTCTACTCGTGGTGCCTTTGCAAGTGGCAACAGAACCACTCGAGAAATATTTCATTAATGTTCTCGCCTCAAGGGAAACTTTTTTGAACAGAGAAGTCTACGCGCGTACTTTAAATTAGTCATTTTTGCTATTTACGCCACAACGAATTTTTAAATTTTAGAATAATTTACGTTATGAAAAAATAAATACTTTACTAAGTATAATATCAGTATTGTCATTGTTTGATTTTTTGATCAGTTAGAAAATTGTATCTTTACTCATAAAACTTAAAAAATAAATATGAAAACGTGTTAAATTTGCAAGTGATTAGACTGGCAATTAGACGTTAATTAATAACTAGGTAATTGCCTCAATGCACGGCGATATGGTCGAGGCCGAGTTATTGATATACACAAGATTTT
>DVQH01000147.1:0-40436 GCA_018231625.1 Papilio phestus
ACGCGTGCGCTTGCTCTATGGCGATTTATAATGGAGGTCTTTTCTTGAGCGGGCCCATTGTTGAGTGTTGCCTGTAACGTTATTCTTTAAGGTAGGGTTCTCAGCTCAATCTAACTCTAAAAAACTGCACTTATCTACCAAAGTAACTTCATAATTGGGCCTAAAGTGTTATTTTTCTTTAAGGTTGGCTTTTCCTGTGATCCCTATTTTTTAACAATGCTCAATTGCGAAAATGCTATGCGCACACATTTTGACCATCAAAACGGCACTTTTATACCGGCAACAATGCACTTGCACTTTGACATTTCATTCTTATTTGCACATATCGGTGACCAAAAAACGGTGGTCGCCAAAAAAGTACCGTGTAAGTGTTGCCATCCTCACTAGCACCGGTACTCATCCAGGGTGCACCCACTCGCCGCCACAATGCCACCAGTGGCACTAATAGAGCACCCAGATGGCGGTCACTGGCTATACTCAGCTTACTTCACAAATCACTTGTCACAGTTGGTCCAAACGCGCCAAGCACAACTTTTTAACGATTCTCCTTTGTAATTATTAAATGACCACAGCCCAAATATGCCGCTGTAAATATGGTGACCAGATGACACTGGTGATGCTCTTCTTCATTGACGATTGGGCTATTTTACAAACTTGATGCTTACTGCTTTGGATTCGATACTACATGTCTTGCTTTTTATTTTAGATTTGTTACAATTTGTTCGAAGAGAAATGATATATGGCAGTCGCCGAGTGTGACACCATGCACGCTTCTCACCGAGGGGAGAGACAAATTTGTTTTGTTTCACGCGATTGCCGATCGATACATGTAACTGGGCAATCCACTACCCCTAGAGTCAACCGCGTTGCATAGACATTAATTATAGCGCCAAGCATGCATTCACCAAGCTGAGTCGAGCATAGTTGAGCTCGGTGCCGAGCCAAATCGATGCTATCGGCTCGTGTTTTGCTACCGAGTGTGCCACAAAATTTACCGTGCAAGCTACAACCAACTTAACCTTTAGTGCTTCGAACACATTCACCGAGCCTAGTGGGGTCTTGGTCACAACTTTGCTAAGAACAAATCTATCTCATTAGACCTAATGTTAAGAACATCGCATCACACTGGCAAACTTCTTAGGCATCATTTAATCCTGAGAATTAACAGACACTGGTTTGAGAAAGTACAACGAAGTTTTCTTTATTTTTCTATTGTTGTAGACATTTCAGTTAGACTGGATTAGAATAATTTCATGCAAAATCATTATAAAATGACAGTGTTCGATTGGAATGTTGAATAATGATTTGTATTGAGTTTTATTTCACAATAATAGTGTTGGTAATGATCAAGAATGACACTCAAATTTAATGCGTAGATGCACTTGTAAGACTTTCTTGGTGAAACGATGATCTCATTCGAGTGCCACTGCTGGTGACAAGCCAATTGGAGAAACCTAGTGGGTACGCTAGTCATCTTTGTTCACTAGAGCACAGCACAGTTTAGTGTGGCAGTGTGGCAGGCTCAGCCATTGACTGGCCAGTTCAATCACTGCACGCCGCGCCCGGCTCACTATAATAGATCCACTTGCTCAGTGCGCGACTCGGCTCGATTCCGATAATTGTAGCCAACTTGCTGGCAGTTTGAATCGGCGCTTTTCTATTGTTTGCTACCAAAAAAAGTTATTTATTTCTCTGACCGATTTTTTTTGTATTTAACTTGAATTGACTCCAAACAAATAATAGCTCAACTGTTCTATTGTTAATGGTGCCGTATTATTACTGACTATAGTTTGGAAATATATTCGAAATGTTTTTAATTTAATTTACAAAAAAATAATTTGCTTGAAAACCCAAATGGCTCGTAGTATCGAGTTAAGTATCGATTAGGCATCGGTTAGTGGCGTTATGCTTGATAGGTGCCAAACTGAGTCATCTACCACTTGGTGAGCCCCTTTACGAGATGAGACTTACTTGCACCGACTCTCTTTGTCCATCTGCATCATTACTTTGGCCACACACACTGCTTGGTGCTAAGTAAATTTCCAATTAATTCAATTGTGAATATGATCTATCTGCAAATGACATTAGACAAATTCTCTATTAATTCTTTTTTTGCTAATTTCTTAATTTATTTCGAGAAAAAGCTATGTACACAATAGCTGTGTGCCACTGGGTGTTCACTGCACTGCACAGCAACAAACCATTCAAAAGTTAGTCTTGGTTTCACTTCCATTTTATTAAGGCACTGCGACCGACTCATTCAGAATTGCGTGTAATCTTTAGACTGTGCGCTTGCTCTGAGATTGAGCCCAGAGTGTGTGAGCGACGCTTTAGCCCACTTCTAACCAATGACTTTAGCGAGAGTTGTGTCTTGAGTGGCCATTGGAAAACAGATTTTTCATAATTCACAAGTCTCGATGTCCAAGGCGTTGAGTGCTCGTTCAAGGAGTGGTGTTGACTGAGAGTAAATTGGCGGCACAAGTGCAAAAATATGCTCAATCCCAATGATTCACCACACACAGTTAAATAGGTTAAGAAATAGCATGGTTTTTAAACAACTTGTTATAAAATAGTATAACTTTTATGTGAATGTGAAATTTTATGAAAATGTATAAAATAACACAACGTGTCTTAAAAACAAATTATTTGATAACTTTTAGTCAACCTATGTCTTAAGTTAAGACTTAACCTATTTGACTTTGTGCATAACCATTGCAGAGCCACACAACGGAGTGGCACCACGCATCTGGACCCACGGGACGGTACGCTGCGAGCAGAGCGTCACTTGCGAGCTGGTCTGCGTCGCCCAGTCATGGCCCCTCTCTTCGTACAGGTAGGTGCTGGTTTGAATCAGCCCACTGCACTAGCGCACACAATGCTTCCCTCAATTAGCCAAACTTTGCTGCCGCTAATCTCTTCATCATGCACGCCGATGCTGCCTAGCCGTTATGCATTGGCACGGCAAATGACGTGATTTGCAACTAATATCACTATCTGCGCGTTCAATTCATTCTGATTTGAGCATGGAGACAAAGCCGAGTGGCTCATTCAATTTGGTGAATTAAGATCTTTTATTAATTGACGGAGCAAGCATTATCGAAGAGCATTCATTATCTGGCAGCAGTCGAGCCAGTGCTCCAAGATGAGATTCCGTCTGAGTGCTTCCAACGCACTCCATGCAGATGACAGGCAGTCCATCGCGCTCGCGCAAATGGCAACAATTAACGCAAACCGGGCCATCATCGTCACTGCTGGCGCATCCATCGATTTTTGAAGTTTCCACTTGACTACCATTTGCATCTCTTTTTGGCTCATTCTTATTTGGCAGGTAGTGCGTTTAGAATGCATATAATGCACAAGGAATTCCAGTTATAAACTGTTTACCCATTACAGTATCAATAGACATTATCAAAATTGCTTAACAGTAGCAGTTTACAATTATATAAAAACGAGTTTAATAAACTCAATCCTTTGGAACCTGTAGCAAACCCGAGTGCTTAAGATTTTTCACCAGATGGACTTTTTATCGTTAACCAGTCACGTTTAGATTCTAGTTCAGGCCAAAAATTCTTCTTTGGTTTGCGTTAATTAGAACAAGCAAAGTTGAGGTTGATGACAGCGCGAATAGTACCTACTGACCACACTGGTCACGTCAAGGGCAGTGCCCACTACTAGCTCTACTACTCAAGCCACTAACTCAACCACCGAAGCAATCATTATTTTTAAAATAAAATTTTTTCCGTTATAACGCTGTCTCTCAATCGCTTTTCGCTTCATTGAGACTGATTCGATTTGATCGTTGACCAAATCTAAGCACTATGTGATCAGAGGGCAGTGATATGGTTTTACTTTTCAAATATCTTTTTTTGTATTGATTCACTCCTGTCTCGAGTAATAATATAAGTTTGAATGAGAACGGGCTGAGAAAAATTCAGGTAAAGTAGCATAGAGCCATTTTTGTTTGAGTTGACACGTAGAGTACAAACAAATCTATTGTTAAGGTCACCGAAGAGATCCGTGAGTGGTATGTTATCGGTCGGTCTAGTCGAGTAGGGTGGTTATGCATTTCTCAGGCAATGATTAATGTTGAATAATTCATCTGTTTCACTGATGGCGCCAGTCGGGTAACGATTCCGGTTGAGAACGATCATAATCAGATATTGATCGTGGCCACTAGCTAGGCTTGCTTACAAGGGTCGGTCAGCAGGAGCTATCTGCAAATCCGCCCGGTCGTGTGCAGACTGGCCCAGGTGTGCCGCAATTAATTCCATTAGGGCCTAATCACACTGGCTCACTCTTTACTGTAGACTCTCCACACCGCGCTCAGCCATTCATGCAGAGAGGAAGCACGTAACCAATTGCAATTGCAAGCAGCCGTGTCTCGTGCCACCTCGCATGCATGCGCCGTTTTTCTCCTCGATTAGATAACTTGCTTTCGACCTCATTGCTCAAACCAGCTTTTTTGCCTGATTAGCTCATCAAACTGACTTTTGGTCGGTGCAACACCTTTAAATAGCGTTGTGCTGATGTCCCATCTCAGGTCAACTGGTTACATATATTCAAATTTGAGCTTGCACCAACAAGAAGTGTTGCTAATAAACTATTGTGGGAAATTTGGTTGACCTGTTCAGTGAGAAACAAACATGGTTTGCTTGACTCTCAAGACCGTCATGTGGTTGAGAGAATGCAAACGTGGGGCAATGGTATGCGGTCGGCGAAGCGAAATGGCAATGGTCGATCGGCGACAGTGAGTGGCACGGAAGGAAGAGATTTGCATTGGAGTGCCCATCGGTGACTGGTTCAGTGCATACACTCGTCACTGCGCCTCCACATCAGCCTCTTCCGCCAGCTTTAGCTGGCTTGGCGGCAAGTCTTGAGACATGTCATAATCTAATAACTGGTAGATAATGATGAAATATGCGCGCCTTAGAGTGGGTCAACGCAGAAGAAAGGCGATGAGAAGAAATATGTGCCATGTTTCGATCAATCGAATTCAACGCTTGTCATGGCTGCGGCGGGAGTGTGGCTCGAGTAGAGCGGCACCGCGGCGGTAGTTTGTCATCGAGAGTGTCAGAGTGTGAAAAGTGAGAAATGATTGGCCGACGGGCCACGCTGCTCGTCCTTGTCCTCGGTGTGAGCTGCGGGGAGGCGATGCAAGACGAGCCGTGTTGATGGCAGGCCTATGTTGCCCGAGCCACTCCATTCCAATCTGCCATCCAGTTGATCACACCAAATGCATATGGCGTTAGATTCACCGATTTCCTATATGGCATTGACACCACAGAGTGCAAATCTTAGTTATCCACTACCATTTGGTAAGACTATCAAGCCTAAGAGCGACACTTTCACTTAGCATCAATTTGCGAGACATGCCTTGCCACTCTGCTCGCAGTGGCGGACTAATTGGTATTATCACCACCTCAATGACTTCATCACTGCCATTGAACCATCCACCAAACCAACACGCCAGCACCTTGCCTCTCACTTGTTTTTGAAGATTATTTTTACATTTAATCTAAAAATACATTTAGAAAGTCGGAAATTAGTAAAAAATGCAGTAGTTTTAATCTAGAGCACTTGTTCTTTGCTGGGAAGCAATATCTCATTGGATAATTTTAATTTGAGCCACTAATGGGAGTGCGAGTGTCGAGTACTGCTGACGACAAGCCTGTGGCGCGCCTTTGATGATCGCTTTGACAGCGGAAAGAATTCAATTGGATGCGTTTGATTTATTGACTCCAATCGTGAGATTCAAATTGAATTCGCTCGTTTCCTGCTGCTCGGCGAGAATAACCGGCAGATTCTCCAATTACATCGCGAAAGCGGCCTGTCAAAGCCATTGTTAATTGTAGCCAATTAGCATCTTGAATTACAACCTCACTTGCGGTTGATGTCCATCAGTGGCCAGAGGAGGGTTGCAATGGCAGCCACCACCATTACTCAAGCACAGCTCTGGTTTCGACGCAAGTGCTTCACTGCGCCTTGACAGTTAGCTTTGCTGCATGCAAATTCCGTCTCGCTTGGTCGCCGCGAATTCATTAGCCTCGTTACTTGGCTCCTGTCGATATCAATCATAATTTTGTCGCCTTCCACGCTAGAAACTTAAGTTGATCAAGTGACAGTGATGAAAAAAGTAAACCAAGTAACGTAGTGCTTGGTGGGCAAACTGTGATGTACGTACATGTAAGTGTGATGCTTTGCTCAGCTAGTGCATTGATGACCACCGGTGGCGCAGTTCCCATTTGTTGTCTCTTGCCACGCATGCAATCTCCATGGCCGTTGCTGATTAAGTTATTTTGCCAAAAAGAAAATAAACTAGACTTTCCAAAATCTTTATTTACTAGTCAACTTGATAAATGTGATTTGAATCACTTGTCTCACTCTCAGTGTCGTAATCACCTTTTGACTAGTCGTGGATTTTTAATTTATTAATGTATCTTACGCTTTCGACAAACAACAATTCAAATATTGGTGCCATCGAGGGGCACGTCAAATTGGATTTAGATTATGTGTGCCTATTGGCAATCGGTGAGTGAGCGCTGTGCGTCGAGAGCGGGCACTAATCTGGCGTCTTGCTGCAAGTGCGAAGCAAGAATCGTTGGTTGGGCAGTGAAAGCACTCCCCGGTGGCGACGGCTTGTCCAACCAGACAGCAGCATTAATCAGCCGGTCCACCAGTGATTGGACCGATGTCCAAGACCCGATCAGTGCAATGAATTTGTATCGAGTAAATTAAATTGCCAACCCAGTGGCACACTTGTCAACCGTTGGCCAGATCGCGCAAAAGCAAAAGCATGACTTGTCACGCTTGTGAGTTCATCGCTGATTGACTGCTAATGTCACTATGCTTATCTCGGTTCTTCTCGCACTCGACCCACGACATCTTCGAGTGATTACTTATGCTCCCTGCATGCTCTCGACACCTTTATCTCTACTACTGTTTGTTCGACATTGTGTTGAATTCAATAAAACTCTTGCTGCTCGATAACAGTTGACTTAATCAAATAAGCGCAGTTTGATGGATTAGTGGCTAACTCACTTAGTGCGCCACAGCGGAGCATATCCGTTGTTTCCCTCTGATCGACAAGCGTCGAAGCGAACACAAATCACCCGAATGTTTTGTACCCAAACTCCCAACATGCACTAGCTGCACTTTCATTCACCACTACCCTATACTATTGAACTATTACCAAAAGGCTAGAATCATTCATACTTATGTAAAGTCTAATTTTAATTTTAAAGGAAATGTAATATTATTTTGATAATCTATGAAAAAAGAGATCAAATATATAAAGATCAAATGTTAATGTACATTGTGGCTAGAAGCAAAGAAAGTTGATGTCCATTAGTGGCTAAGGTTAAGGGTAGTGATTGGAGGGCGAGACTAGATGGGCATTGTTTGCCGTCATCAGTAAGGGCATATCTACTGCTATAAGATGAGATGTGTAATTCCATTAGGTGGATGCATGCTGTGAGTGATCCGAGCGTGGAGGGCGATAAATAAGATTCTCGGTGTCGCTAGCTGCCTGTCAGCGAGCTCAACACGCGGGCCACACTAATTTATTAGCCATCATAAATATCGTCTGGTGGTAGAGCAATGGTGGCGTGGCACGGCACCGAGCCGGCTCTGCCACCCTAGTGCCACTGTCCTCAGTGTCGTCTGCCGCTCCAACGCCTCTCTGCTCCCTTCTCCGCCCGACTGCCGTGTTCTATCCTCTGGGAGCATCGATGGTCATAAATATAAATTCAAATTAATGCAGTTGTGCCAACGCGCACCGTGCTGCTGTTGTTGCATATGTTAGAGTGTCATTGAAAGTCAAAAACCATTATGGCCAGGCTTGACATGGAAAACACTCGGTACGAGCTGTCCATTGGCCACCTTCGATTTGGCTTGTTCTCTACTACTTTCACTCCACTTGCGTACTGAAATATTTCATTCTAATCAGACCAATGGATATTAATAACACTTGATTTGTGATTGGTCCAGTGGAGCTCGCTGCCGAGGGACAGGCCCAGAATCCGGCACGCAATCGCTGCCTAGCACGCAATGCAAATACCTGCATGCTTCTCGGTGGTGGACACCACTAGCTCGCGCCACAAATGAACCTCAAATGAACGGGATAAGCCACGTCAATTGCCGTATTGACAATTTTAAATAGTTTTTAATAATTGATGTGCATGGCGAAACTAAGTTCACTGTGTCATCAAATATTTACTTGTCGGTAAGTGGTAGCGCAAAGCGGCTAAAATGCTGTGCCAAGAAGCCAACTCAAGGACAGAAAACAATTGTTGAAACGAGCAGTGCTCCCGCTGAGCTGCTAAGTAAAACTTTGTCGGCATCCATGAAATATTGATACATTGGCCAAAGCTATAAATTTTGGTTAAAACCTGTACGCAGTGGCAGTGCCAATCCGCGCTTGTACATATTTGGCACTCAACTCATTTAATTAACTGGACATGTTAAGTATTAATGTGATGTTTCAATTAATTCTGCCCTAGATGGTACCGAGAGAGTGATTCTGGATTGTACACCGCGGCCAACCTCTACAGCAATGTGGAAATTCGCGAGAACAACGTGCTAGTGTTACGGCCTAGCGTCAGTGGCTCATACGACGGACAGTGGGTCTGCGTGGCCAACAATTCGATAGCCGAAGAGAAAGCTACCATCCGAGTGACAATACAGGCCCCGCTCGAAGCAAGTGTCGAACCACGACAGACTCAGGTAGATGCTGGTCGCACCGTCACCTTCAACTGCACTTCTAACGGTGAAGTGCCACAACGTCCACCTTTGTGGTTTCACAATGCCAAACCCATATCGCAAGTGTTGCACGAACATGGTCATGAACCGCGTGTAAGGCTAATTGAACCACATATATTACATATCACGTCTGTGCATCGGGAGGATATTGGTATGAACATCAATCACGTAATGCATTCTCTCATCAACTGAACCTACTGTCTGCAGGTGTCTACCAGTGTGTAATTCAGTCGGATTACGATGAGGCCCAAGCATCGGCCGAATTAAAGCTAGGCGATGTTGCTCCATTACTTCTTGAGACTTACCATGAAAGACAAATTGCCGAGGTTGGCAGCTCAATTTCGCTACGCTGCGTAGCAATAGCCACGCCATTGCCACAGATCAGGTGGTTATTGGACGACCAATCAGTGCCAAATCTATCCCGATTTCGGGTTGGCGACTTTGTCACTAGTGATGGCAAAATGGTGAGCTTTGTTAACATCACCAACGTTCGTGTGGTGGACGGAGGCGAGGTAAATATTGCACGAACCTTGAATATGTCTGTTAAGCCTTCTATTTTGACAGTATGCATGCGTGGCGGGAAACGAAGTGGGTAAAGCATCTTTCTCCGGTCACCTCTTGGTGAGTGGTGGTCCAAACTTGCGTACTTCGTTTTGGGGTCACCATAATTTGAGCGTGGTGGCTGGACTAGATGCCACTATACGTTGTCCAGTGATTGCCTATCCGATTGAAAAAGTGGTGTGGGAGCACAACGGAAACTTGCTGCCAACCAACCACCGACAGTCGATTGATCCGGTGGTAGATGGTTATGGTGGCACACTTCGACTGGGCAATGTGCACGCAATGCAAGATGCCGGAGACTACGTGTGCACAGTGCACGTAGCCAACGCTGAAGTGCGTCCAGTGCGTGGGAGCGTTCAGTTGCGCGTGCACTTCGCACCCAAGATTGACCGACACACACTGCCCAACCAACTGAATGCAAAACAAGGAGATCGTATCAAACTCATGTGCTCTGTGATCGAAGGTGATCAGCCTGTAGAGATTCGCTGGCTGCGCAACGGTAGACCAGTGCGAACGTCCGATCAAGTCTCTATTAAAAACGAAGAGGATTATTCTTTGCTCACATTCAAGTCAGTGCTCATTACCGACTCAGATCAATGGTAAGTAAATCATTGACGATTACGTGTCTTATTTGCCCACTTTATTTTTCAAGGACTTGCCAAGCTCGAAACGCTTACGCCACAGATAATAGTTCTATTGAGATTATGGTTAACGTGCCCCCCAAATGGGCTTATGAACCTAAGAATGTACAGGTCATTTTGGGGAAAAGTGTCACTCTCAACTGTCAAGCTGAGGGCTACCCAAAGCCCAAAATCACGTGGAAGAAAGCCATACTTGCCAACTATCCAAACGAAATCATTGCTGACGAGAAAACGAATGGCAACGCACAACCAAGTGACTTTCGAGATATCCTTTCCAGTTATCGGTATCAGGTTTTCTCTAATGGTTCACTCTATCTGCAAGAAGCAGAACTCAATGACGCTGGGCTCTACATGTGTCAAGTGAGTACACTAAAACTGAAGTGTGAATTAAATCTGATTGGCCACTTCTTCAGATCAGTAACGGTGTTGGCACCGACCTGAGCAAAGTGATTCAGGTGCAAGTGCAGCAACCACCTCGGGTAGAGGCCAAGTTTGCCAGCGAGAGTGTAGTGCGTGGCTCAACTGCCACGTTGCGGTGCCACGCCGAGGGCGATCCACTACTGCAAGCCGAGTGGATTCGTGATATGCAGCCCATTGAATCGAGTCCACGCTATGTGATCAAGGCAGACACAGCACGGGGTAGCATTACCTCGTATCTTGAAATTCTCGACACTAACCGTCTCGACTCAGCTCTCTTCACATGTATTATCACCAACAGTTTTGGCTCTGATAGCACCAACATCCAACTGATTGTACAAGGTTGGATTTTCTTACTTCTTTTTAGTACAATTTTTAATTGTTAGTTGAATAATTTATCTCACACAATTTGATTCATGCAGCCTGAATTAAGTAGGATTGAGAACAAGTAGTGGCATAGAACAGAAAGAGTCCAAAGAGAGAGAGAGAGAGAGAGAGAGAGAGAGAGAGCTGTAATTGGCCTGAGGGGTCTATCCTAGCATTAGATACCAGTATTTTAGTGAAAAATCGCACATTAAAACTTGGATTAGTCTTGTCAAATCTGACAATTAAGTTAAAATTAAAAGAATTTCCGATTTAATTGTCGTTATACAATAAAAGATGACTATAGGCTTTGACTTGAAAAGTGTAGAATTTAAGCAATTGGTAATGCATGACAAAACAAACTTCCAAGAGAGAAAGAGGCATTAAATTGTTTATGATGTCTCCCAAACAGAGCCGCCAGAGCCACCACGTGATGTGACCATCTCAGAGATTATGAGTCGCTCGGCTAAGTTGCGGTGGAAGCCATCATTTGCAGGCAACAGTGCCATCATTGGCTTTTTGCTTGAGTATAAAGCCAATTGCTTTAATAAGAATGTGAACAAACGAAATCCAGGACATTACGAAGAAACGTCGGTCTGGAAAGAATTCTTCATCAACGATCCTAGCGCCCAGTCTTTCATATTACGTGAACTTTATCCATGGTGCTTTTACGAGTTACAAATGAAAGCCAAGAATATGATTGGAGTAAGTGATGCAAGCCAAACTATCTCATTTCGCACGGCAGAGGAGATGCCTGGTGGACCACCACTCGATGTCTCCGTCGAACCTCTGTCATCAAATTCGCTTAAAGTCAAGTGGAAGTCTCCCGATCGACACTTGCAATTCGGTCAAATCAAGGGTTACTACATTGGTTACCGAGTGCTAGATGGCAATCACTTTAACGCAGACAGTGGCGAGCAGTATGCTTATAAAAATGTTGAAGCTACTGGAGGTGAATCCACAGCTTATGAAGTGACTTACCTAACCAGTCTCAAGAAACACACTGCTTATTCAGTAGTAGTTCAAGCATTCAACTCGGCTGGTGCTGGACCCAGATCTGATGAGGTAATCTACCACACATTTTATACATCACAATTATTTTATGCATCATGTTCATAGATTACGGTGCGTACATTAAGCATACAGAAGCAGAGCACCATCGTGCTCGAAGTCATCACCACCGATGCCAACTCGATCACACTTCATTGGGAGGTTGATGGTGAACGTGAGCCAGACCAGGAGAACGACTTTGTGTTGCATATCAGCGAAGAAGGAAGCGGAGAGTGGCGAGAGCGCCGATTGTCCGCACATCAACGACGCCATGTAGAGAATGGACTCAAATGTGGCACCAAGTACTTGCTCTACATCAGTTACTGGGGACAATCCATTACCGGTGAGTGTAAAACAAAACCTCAGAGCCTCTATTTTACTTAAGATGATTCGACTCAGGAGAAGTACTCACTACGCGCACCAAAGGCACTGTGGCCATATCTCCATCGGCTGATGAATTCCTTGCTGCCAACAGCACTGCGGTAACACTAAACCTTCACTCGTGGTATAATGGTGGGTGTCCGATTCGAAACTTCTCGCTCAAGTACCGTCAGGGTCACCAGAAGCACTGGAAACTGGTGGGACAGGTTAGATTCGACAACCACGATCATAAACCATTGGTGATTGGTAATCTTGAAGCAAATCGAGAATATGTACTCTCCGTAGTAGCCGCTTCCTCAGCAGGTAAAAAGCTTTGAAAGAGTCTAGTATTTCATCATAGTAATGATTGATTGTATCATCTAGGTATGACTGAAGCCATCTATAACTTTACCACGTGGAACGCATCTGCCAAAATAGTACGATTGACGCACTCGGACATGGCCTCCTCCGAGTATTCCTCTAGTGCGCCCTTCCACAACGTCACCATTATGCTACCAATTGTGATTTCGGTGCTCGTCCTCGTGGCGGTCCTCTCCACACTGTTTGCCTTTATGCGTAAGCAAGATCTATTGCACGAGCCGCGCGAATGCATGTCCAAATCCACTCAGAACCTTCATTTGCGCTCATCCTCGATCCGGTCCAAGGAAGACCTCAACGAAATGATTACCTTTCCGATGAGCGACTACCACTCGCTGTGCACTCAAAGCACCAACACCTCGAAGGGAAAGTGCGATGGGAGTCACAGCACACCGCCCAGTCATCGGGTCGCCACTCAAGACTCGCTTTACAGCAAGAGCATCCTCCCACCGACCAGTGCACTGCTCTGCACCACATCTCACGTGAGCTGTGCCGAGAACGATCTTGTAGAGTGTGGCCCGCAGCACAGCAGTCGACCTCGAGTTACGGTGAATAGTCATATCTACGCGGAGCCGAATCCTTCGATGCAGACATACGCACAACCGCGATGTCTGCTAGCCAACCTGCCTTGTTCCGAGGACTCTTCGCTGATGACGATCACCAACGTGACCAGCGTGCCCTCCAACGACAAGTTCTGTGCCTTAATCAACTCCAACACACATTTGTAACAAGACTAGTGTGAGAATGTGCCAATGCATCTTATCCTACCTCACACCCCTGATCCGTCCATTATACACTTTGTCACAATTTATATGGTTATACAATGCATTTCGATATTATTGCTGTGTACATACTTGTGCAATAAATAAATCATTTTACAAAAATCATATTGTTGTAAATTAATACTTGGGGCCATTTGCGTACTCTAAAGATAAAAAATGAAATTATGACATCCGTTCATCACCACGAACCGCGCGATATTTAGACATTTCATTGGGGAACTCTTGAGACAACTCAAATAAGAGTAAGGCTTTGAAGCGTCGGTACTCGTCAATTTTTCCTTTCACCAGTTCATTCTTGGCAAGTGATCTTTCCATACAATCTTTAGTGTACGAATGTGGATTGCGACCTTCATCAATATAACTGCGTACCAAAAAATACAAACTTTAGAATTGCATATTACCAACTTCGCTAACCACACTTACTCAAATACATCTAATGGAACTTGAATATCATTTACTTGATTCTTAACTCGCTCCACATCCTTTAATAAGCTTATAATCTGATTTCTTGAAAATAAAAACAAATAGTATTGCAGAAATACTGAATATTCAATATAACAATAACAAAAAGTAATAATAACTTACAGCTTGTTGTTGAGAGCGGTTTGGCCTTGCGGCTGGAAGTCGCTAACAATGATGCCAAGTTGTCGGAAGTTTTCCACCAAACCTTCAAGAGTAGTCTCGAGATTGTCTAATGCAGTTGATGTCATGATTTACAAGGAATTTAGTAACACACAAATACAACAAAGCAGCCAATCTGGTGAGCAGAGCGAGTGAACACAAACACAGCAGCTGTATGCATCAGTAGTCCACTGGAATGTACTCTTCAGATAGGACGTGTTGCAACAACTGTCACATCAAAGCAAAAAGTTTTTCTTTCAAAAAGAAATAACTTTATTTTTTAATTACAAAGTTCTCATGTTGTGAACTAAATCCTACAGATTTACTCTAGTATTAATCTAATATAAAGTTTTAAAAAAATAATTCTGCAAAATTATTTAAACGTTGCAAGACATTCATTACGATCGAAATAATCTATTCTCGTTTGATGGGAATTTCTTTGTCGGCGTTTTGTTCCAAAGCAGGTAGAGGTGCTTCAATAAGCAGACGACCATCAGTCTTCAGTGACGAGCGCAGCTTTTCTAAGTCAGCTCCTTCTGGCAACGAGTAGCGGTAGCTAAATTGACGGTGTTGTTTTAAGCTACCTTCGTTGTAATCACTTTTGGCACTAATAAGAACCTCGCCATTTTTAACCGTAACTTGAATATCTTCCGGTTTGAAATCAGGCAAATCAACTTCAAGTTTAAAAACGCGTTGACCATTTTCATAAGTCTCAACCGGAACTGAGCTGCCTAGCAATGGGCGAAAGAATGGTCGAAAACTGGTGGCTCGTTCAAAATCGCGAAACATTCGTTCGAAATTTTTCTGAATATCTGTAAGGAAAATTCGAGCATAAATATTTACGAATACAAAAATAATTTGACAATGTCTTACCTTCAAACGGGTCATGTCGCCAGGGCACAAACTGTCGACGTATCTGCAAGGATGGGAAGGCGCGAAAATAATTACGCGCCAGTTGTCTGGTTGTGTTCGACGCCAAACGGCCACAGTGGTTCATCGTTGCAGGATTCGTATGAAGTAGTAGCTCACAAGTGTCAATGCATAGAATAAATGCCAATGTATCACAAGGAACAATTCGCGCTCAAGCTTTTATACTCGCAGAGGGGCTGAACGAAATGCAATCTGACGCAACGAGTCGAGTGGGCTAGAATGGAAAGTGCGCCAGACCCATCTCTACTCGTCTCGAGTCTTCATTCTCATTCTCGAGGTGGCGCTAGAAAAGTCTAGAAACTTCATCTACAGCTTTTAAAACAAAACATTTTAACAAGTTTAATTAACTAGAATTTCTGACAAATTGAAAACATATTTTAATGTTTGTTTAATTATATAAGATATATATTATAAAATAATAAAAAATTATTTGATAATCGTTTTACAAGATAAGCAATTGTTAGATCAATCTGCCATCTATTGTTAATTAACAACACTTTTCAGAGCCGCGTGGTTGCAAACTTATCAGCTGAAGTTGTTTTACTTTCTAATGCTTACACAATGAGTCTCAAACGAATTTTACACGCGTTTTGCCAAGAAGATTTGTTGGTGTTGAATGAAAAACTTCGTGTTCCCGTTTTCAATATCCAACCATCGAATGTTTGCATCATTAAAAGTCCTCACGATTTTTATCAGAATTTAAAGGTACAAAGTATTTATTATGTTGTAGTGTTATATATATTACTTATATTTTACATAACAATAGGATTATGCCGCAAACAGCAAGAAGCGAATAAGCATATCATCGTTATACTTAGGAACTAGTCACTTGGAGCGAGAGTTGGTTTGTGCAATTATTCTGAATGTTGCATCGTATACATTGTAACCAACTGTTAATGACTTAGGTATCAATCTTTTCCGAAGCAAAGACTAAGCATGACCAATTGGATGTAAACATTTTGTTAGATTATAATCGAGCAACGCGAGAAACATTTGACGCAGAGCGACAAGAGGTGAACTCATCGCGATCCTTGCTAACGCCTTTGGTGGGTCAAGGTGCTAATGTAAACATGTACTTGACCTATCGGTTGAGTGGTTGGTGGCGCCAGTGGATTCAACGCACACAGAAGTGGAACGAGCTATGCGCACTGCACCACATGAAGCTCTACATCTTCGATGACAATCTCATAATTAGTGGAGCCAATTTGAGTGATCTTTATTTCACCAATCGGCAAGATCGCTACCTGCTCATTCGGAACTCTCCTCATATTTGTGATTATTTTGAACAGCTTATCAAGGTTATCTCCAAGTTTTCACTTTCTCTCCAAGCCGATGGAAATTTTTCACTAAACCCTCAATGGAAATATGATCCTCGAAAATATTTTCATCAGCGATTGTTTCGTATTGCCGCAAATAAGGAAATCGTTAAGCTAAATGACAGCTTTTGCGCCGAACTGGACCAATTGACTCAACATGACACGATTGTGTTTCCGCTGTTGCAAATGAAATCAATTGGTGTTAGCGACGAGGAACAATTTACTTCGAGTTTGCTGCAGCATTGTCCAAGCAACTCCCAGCTCAACATTGCCACTGGTTACTTTAACCTAACAAAGCAATATCAACAAGTCATCGCTAATCGATTGTCTCGGTATCCAATTTCACTGTTAATGGCTTCCGAGGAAGCCAATGGTTTTTTCAATGGAAAAGGCCTGCTCAACTATATTCCCCTTGTATATACCACCTATGTTCGTGCATTTTTGAAGAACACTCGACGCAATTCTCTTCTTTCACTTTACTACTACAATCGTCCTGAATGGTCGTTTCATGGCAAAGGAATTTGGCTTTTGCGACCTTCTTATTTTCTTACCATGGTGGGATCAACCAATTTTGGCTACCGTTCGGTGTATCGTGACAACGAAGCTCAAATAGTCCTCATTACCAAAAATCAAGATTTGCAACAGTCCTTTGAGGAAGAGTATCAAAGTTTACAAGCTCAGTCTCGAGAAATTCGACAAAAACAAGATTTACCCACAGTTCCACTCTGGGTTCAATGCTTTGCAAATGTCTTTCGTAGTTATTTTTGAATCATTTTAGTTTTATATATATACATTTAAATATTTATTTTATCAATTGTTTACATCTTGTGTTGTTGATATTTTGTGGTTACTGATTATTGATTGTCAATAATTAATAGACTGATTTGTTATTGACCAAATCCTGTTGCCAAAACAATAAGCCAAGACCATGTAAAACTCGAAAGTTTGCCGTATGACCGGGTTTGGCCAGAACATATCCCACTGATAACTCTCTTTCGGCTTGCATTTGTTGATTGTGGAAGTTACGTGCGTGCCTTGAGATTAGTACTTGCCACCCTCAAGTTGTGCTTCTCGAGGACTTAATAACATTAGATTTATTATGTTATAGTTTGAATCGTGCTCCTGCTCTCGATAAGACTTGATATGCTCGCTTAGGCTCAGTGCCTCACGCGCTCTCTGATGGACAGATCGACGAGAGTGACTAGAAGCAGCAACAGCCTGCCGCTTAAGCAGCATATATGTACTACTTTGCCGCCCAGTGTTGACACCATTCACTCTAGAGAGGGACCAACGCAGTTGCATTCTGGAACGGGGCTCATTACATCTCCAACTACTCTGAATTGAATTGTTGAAGTTGTCCTGTTGAGGTATGGACAAAACACACCTGAATGCGACAAATCTGAAAATGTCACAAGCATTGACTTCCATTTAGTTGCACTACTTGGTCGATGAAATTTGTTGAGAATACCTCGAAGTTTGTGTGGACACCGCCTCTTTCCAATGCCTATCGTGGCACACTCTTGGTCACCTTGTGAGTGTGACCCACGTCGAGAGTATTTTATACTCCACACCGAAAGTAATAGATACCGCTAGGGAGATTCGTTGATTCACGTATATACACGAAGCTCTATCATATCTTGCGCGTTGGATGCGTTGTATTGAACTTCGGAAAATTTTGTTTGCCACCTACACGAGCAAGGATGGGTGGCTCGAGCTGGCGAGCAAGGAGGGAGGGCTGCTGTGGCGGGCGAGACAGACTCGCCAGCGCCAAGACCAAGCGAACCCACCTCAGTCCCATAGCAAGCCACACCATCTCGCCAAGCCACACCGATCCGACTCATCACGCTTCTATCGCTTTCGCCAACTGTTCACAGTTGTTATTTTTGAAAATTAATCTTTTTTGTTTGCTTACTGCTAATATCAGCGAGATTCGCCCGCGAATAGTGTCAGCCATAAAAGCAATAGATTGGGTGATACGGCAGCTCTTTGCTTGGTGCCACTGAGTGTCTCGAGTAGCCACCAGAGCGGCGTGTTCCCAACTCCAACATTTCTTTTTGAACTCGAACCCTTCTGGACCCGAGCCCTTTTGGACTCGACTCGACTCAACTCTACAACACCATGGCCGACAAAGAAGACAAGGAAACCGGATTCATCGGGCAGATCCGACGGCTCTCGCGCCGACTCTCCGGCAACATCCTCTCGGCAGATGTGCGCGACGTGAAGGCCTATCTGCTCCGCAATGACAAACGTAGCGTCTACAGCTATGACAGCGAAGACCAATTGAGAATTGGTAACGTCTTATTTGAGTGACCCCTTTCTTTTACTTATGCACCTTTCGATCCGTAGGTGGCATCCTTCTCAAGGATTTGGCTGAAGAGTTTGGTAAACTAGTCAGTTGAGTCTTTCGTGCAATTACTTATTGTTTTTTATGTCATATCCAGGTACACCACTCTACGTGTATGACATCAACCGTATTTATGATAATTACAATCTTTACATTGGTTCATTGAAAAACAAGAATTTTATGTTGTGTTACGCAGTTAAGGTGAGATAGTGTCATTGTGTCAATATATAGTTAGGTTTTATTTATCAATCTGTATCAGGCTAATCCAAATCTGGCTATTTTGAACATTTTCTCTCGTCTTGGAGCTGGATTTGACGTGGTTTCTGGTGGTGAAATTTCTCGATGTCTGGCAGCAGGTGTTGATCCATCTAAAATTGTTTTTAGTGGATGTGGTATGAATTATCACCTTAAAATGTAATCATATTTTAAAAATAATAATTTTGTAGGCAAATCGTACGAGGAATTAGACTTGGCAGTGCAATCTGGAGTTCATTGCATCAATGTTGAGTCTTGGGAAGAGTTGGACCGCATTGAAAGTATCACTGCAAAGTACAATAAGATACAAAATGTTTCAATTCGTATCAATCCCGACCTCAATCTAGATGGTGAGTAAAATTGGATTGAGTGTACAGTTGCTTTTATTTCTCAACTGATTTAGGTCACTCTCACCCGAATATTTTGACCAGTTCGTCTAACCACAAGTTTGGTGTACCTATTTCGGAAGCGTTAGAGATTTATAGTCGTGCTAAAGCTTCATCTACTCTTCGAATAAAAGGAATATCATGTCATCTTGGCTCAAATATAACTCAATTGGAGCCCTTTCTCGAGGCTCGAGACAAGCTGCTTCATCTGGCCGACGAACTACGCCAAGAGTCTCGCATCTGTGTAGAGCATATCAACCTTGGTGGAGGCTTTGTAGGCAACACTGTTGACGGCCCGGACATTGCCCAATGGATTGAGAAGATTGCTGGACCTATCACTGAGCGTGGTTTAAAACTCATTCTGGAGCCGGGTCGCAGTCTGATCGCCGACGCGGGATTGTTGCTCACCAAGATTGAGTATGTGAAGACAACTAATCGCGAGTTATCGGGAACCACTTCTCCGCGTTCGGGCTCCATGGTTGGTGGAAGTGCTTCGAGCAGAGGCCATCACTTGACCAGCAAGACATTTGTCATTGTCGATGCTGGCTTCAACGACTTTGCTCGCACTGCTCTCTACGGACAACAACACGCAGTCATTCCCACCACCTTAAGCCATGCACCTGCACTTCCTGGCTTTCCCAGCGAATTCAAGTATGATGTGGTGGGACCAGTTTGTGAAACCACCGATACTTTTTACAAAGACTTAGTTCTCAACCAGAAACTAGTTCCAGGAGAATACTTAGTCATCTCCGATGCTGGTGCATACGGTAACATATTCACATTGGGTAATTTGTTATTTTAATCATTTATTATTTAGGATCCTCAATGGCTAGCAACTATAACTCGCGAAACAAGGCGGCAGAGGTGATCATCACAGAACGAAACCCTATTCTCATTCGCGAACGCGAAAAATATGAAGAGCAATATGCTAAGGAGAAAATAGTGCCAGAGGGCAAACTCAGATCGCTCCAGATTTTAGAAGAATCCGAAAGCCAAGAAGATCTGACTAACAATGAGGCTTAACATTTTTTATCATTTATTTCTTGATATGAACTAAACAATCATATTAAATGAATAATATCCGTATATACACCAAAATATGATTAAACATATATTAATTATAGTATATACAAAAAAGTATAATTTGTACATTGAAAAATGTAATAATTAGATGTCTAGTAACGCTGCTGACGATTTGGATAGCCTGGCTGATCGACATAATCTCGCGTGTAGTATGAGGGGATGTTGGGATTATCTGGCCGAGGTTGCTGCTGGTACGGTCCGTTAGGGTAGTTCGAGCGAGAATGGTATGAACTGTGCTGCTGTCTAGGTTGTCCATACGGTGGTCGCTGCGATTGGTAGTTGTGACTCGAGTTGGAGTACTGCTGGTAGTAACTGTTACTGCTGTAGTTGGATTGGTAAGCCGATTGCTGGTGCTGCGGCTGGTATTGCTCTCGCGACTGGTAGTATTGAGGTTGACGTCGATCGTAGTTGCGATTGCCATTGTCATAGCGA
The DNA here is from genome assembly GCA_018231625.1 of Papilio phestus. Lineage (NCBI taxonomy): Eukaryota > Metazoa > Arthropoda > Insecta > Lepidoptera > Papilionidae > Papilio > Papilio phestus. The sequence continues at coordinate 20,677 of DVQH01000147.1, forward strand.
GGACCATTGCGTGGTGGGTATTGGTAATGTTGTTGATGGTGACTTCGTTGGTCATACCGCCCACCTCGACCTTCACCAGAATAGTCCTTGTGTACTGACCTCTCCACCATCCGATGACCAGGTGCACCCAAGTAAGCTTGGTTTTGCCGAGGATTCATGCCGATCACGGGTCGGTATTGATCAAATCGTTCCAAATCTCTAGGCTTTAGTACCGGAGGAGGTAGTTTAGCATTCTTCAACAATTGAGCCGGAAAAACAAAGCCCATTTCAAACTGAGGGTCACTGAATTCACAGCAAAGTACATTCTGGTAAACAGTAGAGAAAAACTGGCTTTTCTTAATCTTTCCCTTAATGAGGCTTGGTCCAACTTCATTTGCATCTTCGATAGGTTCTTCCTCCAGATTGTTAGAATTGATTGTGTTTTCGATTTTCTTCGAAAGCATCGGATGAGTTTTAGAAGTGAAAATCAAGTGTGCCCCTCTTCGATTGCGAGCCTTTTCGTCTTCTGATAGGTCATCGTAAACCTTTTCTAGCGCAGTAAACAAGCGATCTTCATCAATGAAGGGCAACAAGGCAACACCCATCCAAGCCGCTTTCTTGCCATTCAAGTCAATTTTGAACGAAATTGGATAAAAGTCGATAATTGGAGATTCAATGTTAGTCATCAGATTACGCCAGGTAGGAGGCAAATTTTCGGAAGAAGCAGCAGGAAAAACGCTCATCAATTGTTCCAGAGGGTGGAACGGCTTAGCCGACCCATCAAAATTGACATCGACCTTCTCGATATCACGAAAATCACTAGCAAACGGAGCGTAGTGATAAGGGAAAAACCACTTCCAATCAGGGCAACCTTGATAGTAATAAAGTAATACCCAACATAGACCCTTGAAGTACTCATCCGCCACCATTTTGCTAATCTTGTCATACGTCTTGGCGCCAAACTTGTGCAAATAGTACCGTTCTTTCCAGCCATCGTTGTAGAGTTGCACTAGATCCTCTGGCTCAGAATCAGAATCGTCAAGCTTGCGCTTCATGCCACCCGAGCTCGGATTAACAGATTGGGAATTACTCGTGTTAGACGGCACCAACATTGAGTTCAAGCGTTGATTCGAGTTGCCAGCAGTGTTATAATGCATGCGCACCTTGGAAGCCTCATCCTTAGCGTTGTGAAACACTTGAGGTTTTTCGTTCTGTGAAACCGTTTCGGGCTTGAACCATTTTAATTCTTGGTTCATTTGCATCAACTTGCGCCGCTTATTTCTTTCTTTAAAGTTAAGTTCGCTCTGTTGACGATTCTTGAATATTTCGTCTTCATACTCTCCTAGTTCGTAAAGAACCCGTTGGCAACGTGGCTTATTGACAATACCACTTTTAGTCAGATAGATATCTCCACCATCTTTAAAATTCTCCAAAACATACTTGTAAATCTTAATCAAGCGATCAATGGCATTCTCTCGAATTTCGAGTGATGGTAAATGGGGCAAAAAGTCATTGCCAACAAAAAAACATAGAAACACATAATCATCGATAAATCGCTCGAAATCTAGTGACGATCCATTGACCATAATCTTTTGGCATTCCCTCTCTAGATATTCACGTAGCACATTGAGCCGAATGTATATAAATTCAGTAGGCGTTGGCAACACCAACTCTTCCAACGGCTTAACTTCTCCTGTGCAATCTTTGAGTTCATGGCCCAGTTGGTCACAAAGAGGGCAAGGTCGAGGTTGATTGGGTTTGAACTCTTCGCGAAGAATAGTAAAGTTGGGCTCGTGAGTAGCGAGACCCAACATAATGAGATCCGCATCAGCACCGTATAACAGATGAGAGAGATTGGGATCGTAATTCTCGCTCGCTTTCTGCCGCCGAATGTAGTCCATGATCTTGTGTTCGCCTTCACCAGGAACAGAGGCATCGCTCAAAATGATCACCAAATCTTTGGGCCAAATTTCATGAACATCTTTGTAATCGGCACTTAATTTGCGATTGATCCATGTGCGCAAAGCATCGCTGAGGTTGAGCATAAACTGAGTGCCAGGTGTGATCACGTTTGAGTCAAAGTGAGCACTCTTTTCTTTCTCCTTCACCTCAACACCTCTAGCGCGTAGTTCATCTTTTACCTTCTGCACTTCAATCATCTTATCGTAGGACTCCTGTGCGGCACGAAATCGCCGTGATCGTTGTTGATTCATTTTAGCACGAGGCGCGACACCATCTACTGCCATGTAAAGCATCTTCTTCGGCTTTACTATCTTCATTATGTCCTCAACGTACTCAAAAATAGCCAAAAACATTTCCTCTTCATTTTCAGGCGGCGGTTTGTTCTCAGGGTGACTACAAGGATGAATGATGCCATTCATATCAAGATACAAGTTGTCAAAATGGTATTGGCCCTTGACTCCATCGTCGCAATGCACCACAATCGATGGATATTTGCGCGAAAGCCATCGGAAAAAGGCTGGAACTCCCATTACAATATTCTTGGTAGATAGTACAACAAAAATACGACTTCTTATGCGCTAACAGTATGCCACGCTTAAACTGAAATTAACTAATACAATCAAGAAATTAAATTGCAAAAAGTGACCAACCGTTGGACCACTCCGTGCAAAACATTGAGTCGAGTTACCTCCTCTACTAATGGTCCTTTTTGCTGGTCACAAACAATGTGCGCAAGTCGCGCCAGGCACGTGTTTACACTGTAAACTGTTATGTGTTTCTTCACTTGATTCCATTTCTACTCTTCAACACCTTTTTAGTCATGTCTCACCAAGCCAAATCGAAGCTCTTTGACTCGAGTGATGAAAGTTCTCAAGATGAACCTATTGTGAACGTTGAAAACTCTTATGCACAAAAATACAACGATTGGAGAAGAAAAGAAGAGCTACAGAAGTTAAAAGATAAATATGGAGAGGACAACTTGGATATTATGTCTGAAATTGAGGGGGATTCCGGTGAGGGTGCGGAAGACGCAAGTGATAGTGAGGAGAGCTCATCAAGCGAATCATTGCAAGAAGATGAAATATTTGACGACAACTTTTTCAAAATTTATTCCGCTATAAAAACTAAAGATCCTAAAGTTTATGACAAATCATTTCAATTTTTTAGTAAAACCGATGAAGAGGATAGAGATGATGATGAAGAAGATGGTGGTAGTGATTATGAAGATAAATCACCAAAGGAAACCAAAAAGCTTACCTTGCCCGAGTATCATCGAAAATTAATTGAAGAAAAGCAAGGTATTACCGAAGAAGACCAAGCTAAGGAGAGTGAATCTGGCAGCAATGATCAATCAGGAGGGTATTACGAAGAGTTGTGGAATATCCGGAAGGAAATCAAAGACATCACAAAACAGAATGATGATGATAGTGATAATGAAGGTGACGATGTCTTGTTCTCGGTCAAAGGCAATTCCATTTCAAAACAACACATATCTTCCCCAACTAAGAAGAAAAGTGACGCTACCGAAACGGTTATCTTCAACATCTGGAATAATGAAAAAACACTCGATGAGAAAGAAAAGTTTTTAAAGGATTATATCCTCAACAAGCGATATTTAGATGGTGACACGATATTTGACAACAGTGCCACTATTACAAACTACAAAAATGTTGAAAGTCATTTTGGTGGTTTTGATAATTGTGAAAATAGTGTCGAGGTTGATGATGAAGAAGAGGAGCAGTCTCACAATCGGATTGGCTCATTTGACGTCAGTAAGTTTCACTTCGAGGAACCTGACGCTTTGGTAATCAAGCGGTACCCACGAGCGATCGACTCGATTCGAGACATGGCCCGCAAGGAGAAGAAGACCAAACGAGCCGATACGAGGGAACGCAAAAAGAAAGAAAAACAGCTCGAGTTGAAACAGATGCGAAAGTTGAAACGAGAAGAATATGCGAAGAAAATTGAACAACTCAAGAGCATTACGGGCAGCACCCAGTTAGACATTAACGACCTTGATCTTAACGTTATCATTGACGATGAAAACGATTTTGATCCAGATAAATATGACCAAAAGATGAAACTTATCTTTGGTGACGACTATTACAATGAGGCTACCGAGAAAACCAAACCTAAGTTCGAATATATTCCTAGCATTGACGATGATGACAATGAGGTATATGCATACTAATGTTTTCATAGCTCAATGATTTCCTTATTCTTTTTTAGGAATTTGAACCAAGTAAAGAGATTGGGAAGAAGAGTAAGAAAGAACTGAAACGGAAGAGAGACATTATGGCTGATGATGACATTGGCACCTATGATGATTTGATTGGCGGTGAGATCGCCACTCGATTCCGCTATCGAATGGTAGAGCCCAATGATTTCGGGCTGACTGACCAGGAGATTTTACTGGCTGATGACAAAGAACTCAACAAGTGGTGCTCTTTGAAGAAGACCTCTCAGTATCGATCTGCCGAAGAAGAAACTTATGACCAAAAGGTTTATGGGAAGAAAAAAGGGAATTTTACTTTGAAGAAAAAAGTATTTCAGAGCATCTACGGTAATGAGGATCAAGCGGAAGAAGGTGCTACTGTTGATTCAAGTGTTACCCAGCCACCGGCAAGTAAGAAACGTGGCAAAAAGCGAAGGAAGAAGAAGGGTGCCAATGGAGTAGAGAAGAGTCAGGCTAATCAGATGATCGAGACTAACAACACCAGCCAAGTTTCAACTGAGCACAACAAACAGAGTAGATCGCTCAAACGCAAACGAAAGAGCAACAAGACCAACATTCAAGAAGTGGAAGGTGTCACCTTACAACGTCTCAAGGCTTACGGTATGAGCAAGAAAGACATTAAGAGACTCAAAAGCAAATAGTATTGGAGTATACTAGATAGAATCATTTTTAATGAATAAAAGCACTTTAAAATTATAAAAATAATAACCTATCTTTCACCAATTTTGGTGCTAAGATAGAGAGGACAAGAATTGTGACTAAGATGGCAAGCAAAGTTACGTAGAGTATAAGCAGGATGTAGCGGAAATTTCCTTTAGACAAGGTAACTTCCTTTTCATGATAAGTGGATCCGTTGCGCATATCGTGCAATGCAATGTCAGTCGTTCCTAGAGAAATCAATGGATAAGTGGAAGCTAGTGTTGGTGCTTCACTTACTGGGCTTATTGGCCAAGACGGAATAGAACTGAAAGGTAAGGTGCAACATCACGTGACATAGGACCCAGCACACGGCCACGTAGAGAAACGATTCTGGCAAGTTGATCACTTTAAGCTTGCTCGACACCAAGATGGCAGCGCCTGCTAAGATATGAGCGACATTGCCTCCCAACCAATGAAGCCAGTTGAAGATCCATCGGTTCCACGCGTCTGGGTGTGGTCGAAACAAGGCGCCTATTGGCTGAAACAACGCCAGTGTGAAGGCTATTGAGCCCAGAATTTGATGCAGTCCCTGCTCAACAAATTCAATTAGACATGCAAATCATTAAATGTCTACTCACCAATCTGTACCCGCCAACGTAATAAAAGATGCAAATCTGAGCAATCACCATTAGGCAAATGCTGAAAATCATCAGTCCTCGGTGAAGCTAATCGCATTAACAAGATCATTTAAATTCAAAGTACAAAATGAAACCGACTCAAACTTACAGCAAACCAAATTTTAACGCCGCACATAAGACTATTGTTCCAGGCATCCTTAAAGTAGCGGGCCAAAATCATGGCGACAGAAACTGAGCCAAACCATGCAATCACCATGAAGGAGCCTATTGTGTGCAGACGCACAAATATCATTAACACAACGAGCTATCATCAAGACAATTACTTGCCGTGAATACGAACAAGATATGACATGTCTTTCACTTCGAGTTGACCCGCCCCGGCTAAGCTCACAAGTTGCGAGGAGCGAGTCTTCAAATCATGATAGCTCTTGTAGCCATTGTCATTTTCGAGTTCACCCATCGCTAGAAAAATAAAGTATTTGCGCGCACCCAAGTCAAACTCTTTTCCCTTCACTTCGATTGGACTTGATTTAAGTTTCCATTTGCACTGAACGATGCCGTTTTGATACTGTGCCTCTGGCTCTACGAGGACTCCCGCTATCGAAATCGGATCGTTAGATTTACCCGTGTTATAGCTGAGACCAAGTTTGACATGTCCATTCGACTCGACATAACAATCGACCACCAAGTCTTCCCCCATCAGACTGTCCTTAGAAAAAGCCACTGAATAGTATTTGCTCTTATAATCATCAATTGGTTTGGCAGTGATTGTAAACTCGTTCTCTCCTTGAAGGTTTCGAGTAGCTTAAACAACGAAATTATTATTTTAATTCAAGATCCTTATGTCGAAATACCTGTGAGTAGAGCACGACAGGATGCTTGAGAAACACAGTTTGCTTCCTCGGCTAAACCGATGCACACTTTGCGATCACACTGATCGTAGTTCATTTGAATCGATGCTAACTGCAACTTGTCTGAGGGATTGGGATTAACAGGCAAGCTGTAGCTGGCTAAATATTGACTCTCGTCCACCGGAGCTCCATTCAACACGTAGACCGGTTCTGACTTGATCTGGTTCCACCAAGCCTGCTTCACTTGGACTACTGTGGCCACAAACACCACACTGCCATTGAAGCGTGCTGGCGGTATCCATATAGTAGAGACTTGTGTCTTGGGCTGACCACTCTCGTGAGTCCACGTGTTCTGTGCCCCACAAATCACTTATCAACACACGGAGAGAAAAAGACTGTGTCCTCACTACTTACGCTTTTTCCAGACAAACAACCCTTGACCTTAGTTTGGGTTGACTCTGCAAACTGACCATCAACGATTTGATCGAGATTTGCTAGGTCGCGAGCTTGCAACACGAAGCCGGCAAAGGTGACTTGAGAAGTGGCAACGAGGTTTAGGCCCACTTGACCGTCGATGTCGACCAAGATCAACTTGTAAGGTGAGGGTGAGTGTTGCCGCGAGCCATGGCCAGGAGTGAGTGAAGTGCACACCTGACGGGTGTTGGGAGCACCACTGCTGTACGCATCTACTCTACCATGAGGAGTGCTCAGCCAAGTAAGTAAACACACGAGCCACCCCAGTGGCCTTCTTGTCACACGGATTTGCATCGATAATGAGAATTCAACGAATTGTAATCACAAGTTTAAGGTGACCTGCTGAGTAAAGTCAGGGTAAGAAAGAATCACAGTCAAGTTGGTGAAGGCGAGAGTAAAAATGCAGACGTGCCGTGACCAAGTGACCAGAATTGAATAGTAGGGCGATATTACGCGATGACTGGACTGGTTGGTTTGCAACATCGGTGTCATCCCACTGTTAATTAACACATACACAGGTGAAAACAACTGTTGACTGTTTTCTATAGGACATTTCGACAAGTGGTGCAAGCGTGCTAGGTGCTTGCCAACGATCTAACTGGTGGACATGTTACCATGACCAAATAGAGAGCGCCTTTGCGCACGCACCACGCTCGATGATGTCAAGCTTTCAAGAGAGTGAACAGATCACTCGACTTTGAGTGATTGATTGTGCTCAGCCTTTTCAGCTGCTATAGCAAACAACGGTTCAAACGCAAATTTGCTCTACCACAAATATTACAGACTAGCATTTTCGTTCCGTAAGAACTGCACATTAACAAGGTTGATCATAGTTAAGTAAGCGTAAGAAAATGATAAAGTGCAACCTAGATCCGAAGAAGCAAAGTAAAATAAAATCACCAATATGATGCAGCAAATAGGCAAAAGCAAAGTGAAAGCCCGCCATCAAGAGTACCTGTCGAGCGAGGTGATGGGCGCCACTGAAAAGCCGACAACCCAGTGGCTTTCTCACACTCTCTCCTTCTCTAATTACACTTACACTAATCACTTGTGTTAGGTTTTGCCATTCATACAAGGCTAGCTGTATTTACGCCGACTGGTACGAAAATGTAACGGTTCGCGGCGACCTCTAATCGGATCAAGTAAGCTCTGCTCCATCACTGGCTCATATCAAATCACAGATCTATGAGGTGATTCATTCAAACATAAAATTTTGTCTTATTAAAAGATGTCATCACCATGGCACTTTCAGGATAGATGACGAGATAAGTAACAAATGATAATAGATCTTGACTTGACTGTAACTTTGTTTGACTGCAAGACGAGAACAGTGCACGAATGGCAAATTGCAAGACAATTAGAGTTACCACAAATGACCTTTGCAGATGGCGACTGTGTTGATCTATGACTATTGAGAAGTGACAGTGGTCGATGCCAAATTGAAACAGACAATGTCACCGATCGCAAATGTCCCATACATAATGATGCAACTTTGTTAAGTCGATACAAGTTCGTAGAACAATAATTACATTGCGGAAACTTTGATTCTGAATGATGCATCAAGCTATAAACAGCAGACCTGACAAAAAACCGCCTCAGGTGAGCAAGAATGAAAAAATGCGCCCACGTAAAATGAGGAAAATAAACATTGAGTAAGAAGCAACAATGATGACAATGAGATGTGGTGACTTTTATTTTCCCGGTGATGACTGGTGATTGGGGATGACGGCAATCGATTCGACAACAAACTAGCAAGCAAGCAGCAAGACACATCAAGGCACACAAGGAAAGGAAATGTTAGCAGTGGGCACCAGCGCTATCGGTGACAGGAAGTGGACAACGAGGCGCGCCAGTGCTAAGTAGCGCGAATCGATAGTGAGCTCGGGCACTGCAGGCATCTGGGGTTGGTGAGCTTTCCAGTGAATGAAGCCCGGTCACTTTGGAGGACAAACGTAAGCGCACTGGGTGGCAAATCAGAAACGGATCGATGGCCAACAATGGCAAGAAGACTCCTGCAGTGCGTCAATTGGCAAGGTGCTTCACTCTCCCAACTAATCGACTTGATAAGCAAACAATAGGCAGTGTCGACAAACCATGCCAAAAAACGTGCTCTTTCCAAACCAATAAAACGATGAACCCCAGATTGACTAACCAGTAGTTTGCCATGTCAAACTTTACAGTTTTACACAACACCACTCAAGAATTTGCAATGTAAACAAATATACGAAATTCACAGAAGCACACCAACTGACTCTGTTGCTAGTTTCACTGATCAAGATTGCAGATTGTTATGGAAACACACATGGTTGGGGAAAACAGAACTAAAATCGAGAGTGGGCTGGACTACATGCAGTGAAAGAAACTGGTCGGTGGCATACAGTGTGGAGAGGTGCTAGGGCTAGAACTGGGTCACACGAGCAGTGGAACGCCGGGAGGGTGATGACTGGTCTGTAGGTTGGCAATCTGGCCGGCAGTGATGCGATGGCATCGGTGTGCAGGATGCATCGACACCACGCGGCTGGTCGACTGCTAGCTCCACTGGATTGGGCTCGGCAGGCGACGATGGCCAGTCACCGTGGTGCAACCTTTCAAAAAAAGCCATGGCTCGCCTCGCTTGATCGCCTCTTGGCCGGCAAGGAGACAAGCGAACAGTGGCGTGCGCGCCTTGCCATTGCGCTCACCATCCTAATCAATTCAATCAAGCTTGTCTAAGCGTCATTGTCCACCATTGTACACTAGTAGGCGAACGCGAATCGCAGCTCAATGCTAATTGCACCTGACCCTTAGTTCCTTATCGTTATCGACCACGGGTAATCGTCAGTCATGCTAATCTTGTGTGAGTTAGAATCATCAAGGCTTGTGAGAGGCATTTTTAACAGTGTTGTTCTAGGAGAAGACAATTTGAGGCAGTCAGGCTGCAATTGCCGTTTGCACGTGTACGTGCATACAAAGATATGTGGATGACCGCGACACGTCATTGCGATTCGATCCAATATGACACTAACTCGCGAATCCTTCAAGGACATTTAACTTGATTTATTTAGGCATAGCAGGAAAAATCATTCATAAAGAAAGTTTTCATAAAACACTACTTTGATAACATTTTTTAACAATGAAACTTTTCTATGTAAATTCATAAGATTGGATTTTCTTGTTATGACCAATTTATTTGTATTCGTATTTGTATTTGTATTTGTAAAAGTTATATCACAAAACAAGACATGACAGAGTCCCGCAAGTAAGGCCACTTGGCTATTCGTGCTACAATGACTAGTTAGTTGGAGTAATTTGTGAAATGGCTGTAATTCCTTCATCAATCACTACCGCTACGTGGATGCCTCGGTGTGGGCGAGACCTTGACAATGATGTTTGGCGCATAATTTGAGTTGCCATCTTCAAAGTCGATTATCACTCTTTGCAAATAGAAGTGGTGTTTTTCTGGGGTGCACGCAAATATTCCCATTGTTTTCTTCCATAGACTGTGGCGTTACCTAGTGGTAAGCGGATGATTGTCTTGCCTTCCACAGTGTTTTGGAAAAATTAGCTGTACCTCAGCATAACACCATTGGCAAATAGTGTCTCTCTAGTTCCATCTGGTGGGATGCATAGCAATCAAGTGTGATATTTGGCAACACAAATCGATTTCTGACAAGTCACTGACCACTATCCGGATATCTCATTTGAATACAATTCTCACCACAATATCTTAATCCTAAGACTATCAATAATATTGTTTGTCAGTTTTTACTTATTCATGTCTGAATACATTTTACTTTTCAATCTTATAGCCAGCTGGATTATCGTTGATTGAGTGAGAGTGCTTCTTAGTGCAAAACAGTTTATTTGTGAATGTTGTATATTTGGTGCTTAATTTACATTACGCAACACATTAGAATGATAATTTAAACTTTATTATTATAAATAAGTCATATAATTGAGCATTACAAAATGGTGTGGTATGAGTAAATATTGTTGATTGTTTTATAGTTTGCTTTTATCTTTTTTCTCACCTTTATCTTCATTCTTATCGACAACAATTTTTTCCAAAGGTTTTGCAATGAGAGAAATGATGGCGGTGGTGATGGTAATCACCGAGAAACCTAACCACAGACCTCCCAGACCACCAAAGTCACAGATGAGCTGAATGACAGTTATCGAAGGCGAATGGCGGTAGACCTTGTCGAACACTGGCTTACGACTGATCTGAACTCCGGTTAGATTGTTGTGCTTGAAGAAGGGAATATCGATAAACTTTTCAAATTCATACTTTTCTTCCACACAGTCTGGTTGGCATTCTTTGGAACATTCGAGGCGGTAGTTGGTGAACTGACATTTGTTGATTTTCTTACAAAAATAATCACCAGATGTAAGCAAAGAATCGCGGTAAAGTAGTCCGCTGCGAGGCAAGCATTTGCACTTTTCGCGGTACTTATTCATGACGCACTTGGTGAAACAGTCATCATACGATTGCACAGCTTCTGGGTTACCTGCAAAGCATCAATAGTCATTATATCAAGTTATGCACCACTAAAGCAGTGGAACTAACCCAAGTCGTATTTGAAGCAATTGGTTTGATATGGCTTCTCAAGTAGATATGAAACTGTTTTCTGAAAATTTATTACGTAGAAACGTGAGAACTGATACAACGAAATAGTGGGATAAAACTCGGGAACCGGGATCATGTCGGAAGGATGAATCGCAATACGTGCTCGGAAGTCATGGTCAAAGGGATTTGCTAAACGGGAGCTGTTGAGTGAATAGCCTAAGTAGCTATACGTATGCAAAAAGTTATCTCCAATGATCATTGTTATGCAATTTAGAACTTACTAAACTTTGTTGGTGCGTTGTTCAAAATTTTTGGATTTGACGAAGATAGAAGTCATAAAAATATCATCAAACTCAGGCACGGAATCGCCACTTTTGAGGTCAAGTTGGTTAAAGTAAGTTAAGCAGCGAAAATCTCCGTTAATAGTCTCTACAGGTCGACTAACGTTTTCACACGAACGCAACTTGTAGCCATACCTAGTAGCAGGTTGTGAATCAAGTAAACATTCATCGTGTTTGCTATGAGAATATTTTCCAAGAATGTCCAAAATACTCTCTTTGCGAAAAACTTGCTCTTCAAAGTACTTATGAAGATAATTTGCTAAGGATATAATATCCATTATGAGAATGTCATTATATAATTTCAATATAAGTTATATTTATGCATATTATCACATACCTTCAAAAGATGATCCAGATATATTAATAAATTTCTTTGACTCTGGTTTGTTCCAAAAGGTGTAATCATTTCTTCTTGCTATTTCTTCGTTAATTTTATTGACAATTTTTTCGTATTCGGGAAACTTCTCTTTTAATTTGTAATATGGCATAACTTCTTGAAAACAAATTGTGGCACTTGGATATTGAAACTTGTAGTCTTTGGGATCTTCGTTGGAGTAAGACACCGTGGTTTTGTAATCCCAGTACTGTTGCAAGGCAATGTTGAAATGATAGCAAAACCCAAACACACTGACTATGAAGATTAGAACAAGGTGTGGACGGGTTCGTAGAATTCGTTGCCACCAGGAGGGTTTTTTAGGGCCCGGGGTTTGAGCTTTAGCCTTCTCTTTCTTAGCGATCTTACTTGGTTCTGAATTGGCATGGTTTGCTTTATTGTTGTTGGCATCATTCGAAGGTTGGCTGAGGCTGGTTTCTTCCATGGCTCAATAAATGTAGACGAGTGCTAAAAGAAAAAATCAAAGACTTGAACGGGTCAGCTACAGCCTAACGAAGGTCAAATTGGACCGTTCATCACCAGTGATTCAATTTGATCCACGAGTATTGCTCGTCGACAATAAATTGAAATGAAATTGATCTTTAATCACTGCGCTTAGAGAAGCTACCGCAATGGCAAACGCGAGCTGCGTATCAAGATAGGCAGCACGCAATGGCGGTGTCTGAATCGCTTGCTCGCACCTGGGTAGCTAGCTCATCCAACAGTAAGATTCAATGTCAAACAAATTCATCTTCCCTTCTCCGTTTAAAGCAACTTTATCACTAACTGCTTAGTCTTTCAGCCCCCCAAAATTGATTGCAAGGGTTTTTGTTGCTGTGCGATCTAATCTTACCGATGCTCCTCAAAACGTGCTGTCCAACGAGACTTGGTTGCGTTATGAATTATTCTTAATCAGTAGAATTTCAATCAGTAACACAACAAAACTTTGCAATCGATGTTGCAGAATTAAACAAATGGAAAATGATGCATATCAAAATGAGATGGTTCCATCTGATGATACAACACTTTGCCAATCACGCACAGTCTGGTAGTGAAGGATGCACGGTTGGTGGTGCGCAGTGCTAGTGAGCCACTGTTTGTCAACCAAGCCAGAGGGTGGTCAGTGAAGGTATCTTTCTCCCCCCAAGAAAGCACTCTTAACAAAGGGTTGTGCAGGCACTCCATTGGCGTTCGAGCTATGCCATCCTCTACTCAGACTCGGCATCGTCACCGCCTGCTTGTTGCAGGATTGCTAAGTACACCTCCATTAGCCCTTCGGCGTACCTCAGTTTCGTTTCTTCTTCTATTCGCACTCTTGCCGCATCGAAATTCAATCCTAGGGAAAACCTGTTTGTACGCCAAGTGAAAGTTTAATTAGCATTCAACCTCGGAATAGTTGCGCGTCGGTGAAAATCATTCTGATTGTGATATAATCTATCTTTTTACCCACTGCTACCATATCTGGCGCTCAACTGATCAATGCCAAGCCGGAAACTGTGACATCGACATGACCTTGACAATTCGGTATAAGACCCGAGTGTCATTCTAGGTTTGTAGATTGGAAGATATATCTATAGAAAACTATAGTTTATGAAAATTGGTTAATTGTCGCCACTTAAGTGATGAAATAAGATTTGTATGACGAATGGTGAAGTCAGCTGCTGTATGACAGTTTGGTGATTTGTACGTTCATAACAGAGTCACTGGTCACTCTCTTTCACTCTAATTATTGACGTTTCTAGTCTTGCTCACTTCTTTACTAAATTGCCAACACGGTATTACTATGCTCATTAGAATCATTCAATAATAATCTAAAGCACGCAAAGTGTAGACAGTGCCGCAAGCTTGTTAGTTTGTTTGGGTCATTAAGCCCATTGTGAATGAGAAGGCGGCACCGGATGGTTGCTAAAGATCATGCAATCGATGCGGTCAGTACATTTAGTGATAGATGCACTGAGATTCATTTTCCTTGCTTTTATGCCAATTTCAAAATCCACAATTCTATCCATGTTCATGTCTGTGTATATGAATTTAATTTATTATTACAATGAAAAAACTTAATTAAATTGATTATGGCATACACACAAGGAAACTAATTTACATTAGCGGGGTTTCTAGTTGGTGATGAAGAGACGAGACGGATGCTTGGAATGGCAAGTGGCAGTCGAGTGCAAGCCAGGCAGTCGACCATTATCGGCTCGGGCCAGGGTCGGCGAGTCGATCACGCGGCATGACACATTGCGAAGTAGACAGTGGGCAGTGAGTTTCATACTGGACGGCTCACTTAGCCTTGGCTCGGTATTCGGGCCGAGCGTTGCGAGCTTTGTCAATGTCGGCGTCGGTCAAAAACTCTGCCTTATCGTCACCGATGCGGTCGTTCAGGTAGAAGAAGTCGGGCGAAGCTTCGCATGGGATAGCATCAGATTCGTAATTGCATGCGAGTTTGGACTGATCAAAGACTTGGGTAGCTCCGCATGCCATTGTGGTTTGTTGGAACTTTCCCTGTTGTCACGAGAAGATTTATTGAGCTGTCGCATCACCACAACATGTCTCACACTTACGCTTGGTTTTTTCGCCTTCTTATTAAACGAATTACACTGATGATAGATTTTACATCTATGACCATCGATATTCAATTATTGGCTACTGAAAGTGCTGCATAAATTTAGACTTACTCATTGTCGACGTCTGCAAAGTAACCATCAGCTTCGCATTTAAAGGTTTCTTTTATTTCCTTAAGTCCGGTTTGCTCTTTGACACCAGCTGGTAAATTATAAGCTCCATGTGTCATCTGATTAATCAGTGAAATATAGATTAGCACTGGTAGAACAGAGATGAGGAACCGCCGACTTATCAGGTGCAGAGTAGCGGCTTCGATGGTAAAAAGGACCCGAGGTGATTGGGGCCCAAACTTAGGTTGCACTTGGGAATTACCTTGAAAAGACACAGGCAACTAAGCACTAGAAGGAAGAGACGACGAACACAAGGCATCGTGGTGGTCAGTGCTCGATGGCGAGTGCGAGGTATTGACTGCTGGGCTAATTGATCGGTGGCGAGACTGGCGAATCTGTGAGGCTCTCACTATGTCTGTGGCTGACACAGAAGGCTTGCTTACTCCAAACACTGATGATTGACTGGAACGGACACACAGTATCACATTGGTTGATAGTCACATATTCGACATTCACTCACTGGTACGATTAGACAAACTGACTAGTGAGTCAGTGAATTGGTCTTCACTTCGTTTATATATCAACTATGTTTGTTTATATTTATTTCTCTATCTACATATCTTAATTTAAATTAATTGTGCACTGCCTCCTTGGCGCACTTGTGGCTTTTGACTTATTGTAGGATCTGGCGGCAAAAGGTGGAGATTGGCGCACATAAATGAGAGTTTAAAGTGAAGCTTCATTATTGCCGCACAGACAGTTACTCTCTCACTCTTTTTACTCTCACTATCTGACTCTTTCTTCATCTTGCTCCATCTTTCTGTTCTTTGATACAGCCAAACAATCACCAGACGCCAGACACGTTCTCTTTCAAGCATCATGAAGCAAGAGAGTGAGTGAGAAAGCCAGAGTAAATGAGTGAGAGAGTGAAAGTAAAAGTGAGTGAGAGAGAGAAAGAGAGAGAGAGAGAGAGAGAAATAGAAAGATGTTTAATAAATATTCATGATCAATATTGACTGATGAAATAACTGGATAAGAGATTCACTGTCAGATGCCACTCTATCCATAGCGATTCTGACAATGTTCCTGATTGATGGAGTCCCCAACGGCAAGATCAGGCTGATCCAGGCCTCACTGGTCTAATTTGGCGCCATAGTGTGGGGCTAGGTCAACACTAAAGGTCTCACCTGTGTTGACATTTAGAACATTGGACAATCAATTATGGCCAATTTCCCCTGAAGACCTAAATGGAAACAATGCACCGCTCGAGGCAGTAATCGAATGTGCGCGGGAATCGAATGCAAATGCGATTGATCAGCAGTAGTGGCGAGTGCGCGATTGATTCGCGAACGTATGCTGGACCGGGTGCTAACAGGAAAGCAGAAGGCGGTGGGCGGTGTCCACTCCTTGCCCAAATCGCTCTCCACTTGTGGTCGTGTTGGCACACTGCCACACTCGGAGACGTGTGTTGAGCGCAATCGATTAGAGCTCGTAATGATAGTGCAACAAACTGAATCATAATAATAATTATATTGCCAGATAATCGATGTATTGCAGCTTGTCAAGTGATATTGTCTGACTGGACATCTACTAGCCTGGTACTGCTGCAAGTGCTTACTTGCCTTGGAGCACCGAGTTTCATCGGTAGAGCTGTTAATCGATTTGATCTTGTTTGCCAACTGCTCTTGATTATTTACTCACACTATCGAAAACACTTACCTTGACATTAATGTTTGTCTGTAAAACAAAAAATAAACAACACTACTATGGGTAGAACTAGAAGAATTGCTACTATCATATCCGTCTATGCTAATGTCCGACCCATAGTTGCAATGTGCTACGATCAATCATCCAATTACTAGATCATATACGATCGACGATCGCTAATGAATCGCCAGCTGTTGTGGCACACGTAATTAAGATGTAATGCGAATCACATAACAGCAAGAACTGACCGAGAAGTCGTGGTGTGGCGAGTGGTTGTATGAGGCAACGCCACTGGTGAACCACCATGGTCGTCGCTACTGCTCCATGGCCATCTTTGCACTTCTTGCACTTTCTTCAGCCAAAATTCTTGCTAGTGTGCGCACTCGATTAGTCTGAGCAGTAATTAGAAAGTAGCAACCAACTGATCACAGACTTATGAATGACTGCCACTGTAAAACGCAACGCTATCATTGCTACTAGGCTTGTGCGCCCGCTATAGCAGAGACGATTGCCGTCTACAACTGGTGATGCTTTTAACTCATCATCAAAATTAAATACTTTTTGACAGATAAAAAGAAAACATGATGCTCGTGTATATCTGAAGAGAGGTGAAGACAATGGCAGTGACAAGTGGAATTGACTGGCCAGGGCGCACGTGATTGATGGCGCGCACACCGCGACACGCAAACTAGCGCTACAATCCAGTGCTGCGTTGGACAATCGAATTTACCTCGGTAAGGTAACAAATATGCTTTATTAAGAACATTAATAAGAGACTCAATGCGAACAATGAGAGTTAGACATTGACAACGGTGCCCGATCGTCAACAATACTGGCAGTGTCACTTGCTCCTGCTGCTGCTGCTGCTACTACTGTTGCTGTATTTATTACTGGTTGTGCTTCTTCGGGCCGAAGTATTGTTGCCTTGTTGCTTGGAAATTTTGGTTACCACTGACTCTTGCACCGGACGAATCTCTTGTACAATTCGTCTATAGGGCTGGATAATTTCTCGAACCTCCTGAATAACTGGACGGATTACTTCATGAACCAAACGATGAGGTTCTTCTTCCGATCTTGACAGCTTGGTTTCAGGCTTAGGTGCTGGAATATGAGTATGTTTCACATTCAGTGGCAGTGACTGTGACTTGTAGTGCACATTAATGGGCTGTGGTGAAGATTGCACTAAAATCGGATTACTCGAACTGCTTAATGCACTCAAAGCTCGAGTTCCGGTCAACGCGCCATTTTGACCGTTGATCGGCGCAATCAATACCAACGCCGCTTGTCCTTCTTTGATGCCATGTTGCCTTAAAAGTTCCTGTAGTGTGATTGTTTCAGCATTTTTCACTACCTGGTCGGCCAAAACCAGTGGCAGTATTAAGAATAAGATGTGTAGCTAGATAATAGACAAGAAAAAGGTAAAGCAACAAGTAGGTATAAGAGGTAGAAAATTACTTTGTTAAACTTACTTTAAACATGATTACGATGGTAAGTAGTAGCGTGGACGTGCACCGCGTGGCACCGACAGCTCTGGCTGGAACACTCTCTGTGTCGACTCCAATTATAGCAGCAGCATCAAAAGGAAGGGCTCCCAATGAGCCAATCGCTTTTATATTAAACACTGCTGGTAGAGACACAGCGATCCTTGTGTAATCTTAGTGATCAGTCTGAATTTGTTATAATTAATAAAGCAAAAGAAAGATGGTTTGGCATGGCCATCCTTGTCCGCGTATTGCTCGCTTGTCTGTGCTTTCTCACAGTCTGCCTGGAGCACTCATCGCCATTCTTCGCGCCTCTGTCTCTTGTCTGTGCTCCTCCCCAGCAACCGAACATGGCAATAGTCATAAAACGATACGGCTCACATTGAAATCGAAATCGCTTTGAAACGATTGGAAGTTACGGTTTGGAGAATGATAAATTGGTTAGATTATTCGTGGTGCGCCAGTCAGCAATCGGAGATGATCAGTGGTGTGGACCAGTGCCACTAGCGTGCACGAGACAATCGCGTCTCGCAGCATCTCCACTCGCTTCATCGCTCCATCGCTCCATCGGCGGCACGTACTGTCTGCAATTGAATTGAGTAATCAGCCAAATCGGTACGCGTCACCTCGATCTCGCTTGTGCCGCGAGCTGCATCGTTCGCAGTACCGGACTAATCGAGTCTAACGCCGCAAATAGCTTCCCTTAGCTTATCTTTACTTGACCTCGACATTCAATTAATTAATTCGATAGATTACCCAAATTTAAAGAACCAGTAGATTGCAATTTTACTCAAGGTCACTTGTTGCTTTTAGTTGCAAATATTTGGTATTGTTCAATGATTATTGTGGATATGTGTTTATGCGTTTTCTCATAGGTGTTAATATCGAGAACACATTTGCGATAATATTTGATTTAATTAATTCAATTAAATCAGATGAGTTCGGACTTTGGGATAACCGCAAACACAAGTAGATACGCATTATAAACGTGACTGATTAATTAAGACAACTTTTGAATACATCAAAAGCATTTTAATAATTCATTAAATTATTAATATAATTTTTGATCAATTAATTAGTGGTTACCGAGAAATTGCTTGGAGTTAATTGTGTATTGTTAAATGCAAATTTGTTCAGAAATCGTTTAAAAATTGCCACAGTGTACTAGATAGTCTAAATCTACACCTAAATATGGAATTAAAAAATTATCTGATAAAATAAGCACAAAATAATTTTCTATAGATTGAGTGAAATCTAATAAAGGTTATGCAAACAAGCATTTGATTTTGGAACACAGATAAAGTTTGATACGAGGGCAAAGTGCCGGTCGTTAACATGGCGCATTCAACGCTAAACTTAAAGCTTATCTCTTCTGGCAACTTGATCCACTGATTGACGATTAACCACACCGCACTAGGTAGACGATCAATCTTGTCTGATCGGATTGGAGCAAACGATGGTCAGGTACGCCTATGTACAACACTGTCTGTGCAGCGAAGAAACACTCGATTCTGTGTAGCACACTCACTTGCAAGACGCGATAGAACTAACCTTGAAAACAAACCTTGATGCAACCGATCACTGTGCACCGCTTCGATTAGATGTGCCTACAATACTCGCGCTACTGTGCCACTCTTAGATTGTCTTTTCGTACCTTGACAACATTGCTTCGAGGGCTACATTTGATAAGCTTTATAGATAAGGTACATATAAAATTCATTCATTGTAGTTTAACTTGATTGTGTAAATAAAATGTTAATATGTGGTTTCTAATAATTCAGAATAATAAAACATATAAATGGAAACATCTGTCAAGTTGTTTAAAAAACAAAAAACCCAGAGGGTAAGTTTAAAGTGCGAA
>DVQH01000148.1:0-40260 GCA_018231625.1 Papilio phestus
CACAACAGATTTCCCTTTCTATTTTGTATGCGTGCTCCTGGGGCGCTACTGTAGTATGAAAAATCAGATTATTTAAAAAATAAAAATTTTGATTTTCAAAACATTTTAAAAATACAGTAAACCCTCAAACTTAAGCGTTGTTGAAAAGGAAAAATACAGAAGTAGAAGGCTTTAATCGAATTTTATTAATGCATTTTACTTTGCCTTTTCAACAACGCGTAAGTGGGAGAAAATACTGTAGTAGGAGTAAATTTTCAAAATGAGAATAATACCAAAACAGATCTTACTTTTCTCTTACTCAAGTTGTAGTATGAAACAATTACAAGATCACAAGTCAAATATTTTAAAGTATAATTTGCACATTGTTATCTTCTATTAACTTTGTCTAGCGGCAAACTGGAGAATCTAATCTTTCACAGTGCTTTAGAACCGTGCCTCTGATCAGCCCTAAAATAACGCTGCTGCCCTCTATTATCGGAGGTGCAAATCACGCTTAAAATTGTTAGCGCGCATTTATTTTTGCTCGCTTTTTCTTCATCTCCCAAATAAACTTTGAACCTAAAATATATTTGTTTTATATTTATTATTATTTTATTTTATGATTACCCAAAACGGTACTTTGAATTTTTTTAATAAACGCAACTGCTTAAAATCAACTAATTTCGAAAGTTCTAACTTTGAACAGTATCTCTCTTTAAAGAAATTTAAATTTAAAGCTTCAATGAAAGACCAAAGCGCTTTGGGCGCAACTAAATTAAATTCTATAAATTCTGTAAATTTTATAAACACAAAAACCTAATCTTAAACAATATTTTAGTATAAAAACTAATTTAAATTTAAACTATTTAAATAATAAAATCACTTTTCCAGTTTGAGTTTTGACAACACTAACTTAGTTTAGACAAAGGGTCTCTTTTCTAAACTGCTCATTTGACATCAATACAATATAAATCTTACCATTTATGTTAAGAAATGTTAAGAATAGCTTGAAGAAGATTAACCAACCAATTTAAGTTGAGAGAATCGAAATTGTTAAAACATGCCAGGAACACAGTTTGATTAGAATGCAAAGCTATACTGAGTGTGGGTAGTTGAAGTTGGCGTGCGTTGAGTAGACTGACTGACGGATGCCATCATCACTGTCGAAGCGTACAAATTGAAATAATCCTCATGTCAAGATTGGCCAGAAAGAGACAGATCAACTTGGCCATAGTGGTCTGTGTGATCAGTGTGGTCAGTGTGGCTCGCACTTTAAGCCATTCGCATGGAAAGCTCAAGCATGACAATGCCCTCACTAAATTCATTTCAGCTTGACGTTTTACACTATAGAGATACCAATGTCTATTTTAGCAGTTAATAGCAAACCAGCAATGTAAACAGCAGTATGGTGCATCATTAAGGATGGAGATGGCATGCATCGAAAGTGTCGAAAAGATAAACCGGTACAGCGTGATTCAATAGACACATGGAAGCAATGTGACGCCATCACAGTGAGTGCCCGCACATCACTGGGTCAGTTTGAGCAAGCAAGTTTTTGTCCTCAAATCTTTGCTTTCAACTTTCAATCTGCTCGATGCTGAGCCCACATAGTGCACTTCTTATCTGGCAATACGTATAAGTGGAAAATCTTTAAATGCACTTTGGTCTAGTTTTCAATCAACAAGTGAAACTCGTATATATTTTATTAGTAAGTCCTTAACATACGAATTCTTCTCTGAATGGTGTGGTTGTTGATTGCAACTCTCTTGCCCATTTAATTATTGCTACTGCATGCTGTCGCATCATATCAACTCAATTAACTCTTACTTATCCAAAAATAAAAGACTGTTCTGTTTAATAATAGCAATGAGTTACGTTTAAATCACATTTTAATATATTTATCTTATAATTTTAAAAAACTTAATGTGCTTAAATTTCAAGTTTGAAAATGTGATAAAATAATAATTAAAACAATTGATTGTGGTTAACGTACTTGAAAAAAACAAATATGGTTAGTTTAAAAGCAAACAAATTAACACTTATTATTGTGCAATTGATACTAAAATCCAATTAGTGTGAGACAAACCACCCACAAACTAAAAAAATCGATTTTGTTTAGTAACAAATTACGTTAAACCATATAAGCAAAAATGCATGCCATAAATGATCCACATGTCTAGCTATCAATGTTGAACTGACCTGACTTGCATTCACTTATTATTCACTTTTCATCTAGTAATGATCAAATTGCCAAATTTCAATTTAAATGTGAAAGAATATACAAGTTAAATTATTATTTTCCAGCGATACAAAAACAAATACAAAAAACATACATTTTTATCTCTAATTAGTTAAAAGTCGTAATTAAAAATAGTTTATTTAGAAAATTGTACTTACTTAATTTCTTCAAAGTAAACAATTGTAAATAACTGTGGTTTGTCAAATTGAACAAAATTTGTACTAACAGAAAATTGAGCAATAGAATGAAACAGTCTTTAGAAGTGTTGAAAAATGGTGAGCTAATGAAGTGACACAAGTTACATTGAGTCCAAACTTGCAGTGAATGAGTGGTAAAGTGGTGATAGACATTAAACAGTGCACACACTTAGTAGACTTCTACAGCTCGATCCAGTTGGGCTGTGGCGAAAGTGAACTGGCATCCAGTTTAGTTCGTCCTCGCTGCTAATTAGCGGCAAATCTTTTCCACGGGTGAGAGTGAGAGTGAGAATGTGAAGAGTGACGACGACGAAAGAGAAAGTTGCCGGCTTGATGGCTGGTGTGAAGAGCACTGGTGGACAGTAGATTTCGCGCTCCACAGTGCAATACCGACAATTAGATCTAATCGCACTCACATGGTTAAAAATAGGAATGAGCAGCTAAGTGGTAGATTGAGTGAAAATGTCTGTAATAGACTCGATTGATTGAAACCTATCGCAATGAACTGAGGTGAACTATGAACCACCCCCTCATTGTAGCACTAAAGATACTCTTAAATATAGCAATAACAACTGTGTGATGGTGTCAGTGTGACTCAATTAAATTGAAAAAGCCCTAGTGCATTGTGCTGTTGAATGAAAAATGATGAATCGTTTGTTCGTGGCTGGTGCCATACCAACGTCAAACGATATCGTGACTAATTGCGCTAGTAATGAACTAATAGCACAGGCACGCGACTTTGTTGGCACGATTGACCGCGGCAAGTTAACTCGAACCATTGGCACTATTGTTTGCCTCAAGCGGTACCACTAATCCCTAATTGGTGGTTGTGACAGAACACTCATACATGCCTGTGATGCTGCGGTGAAGCATATCTTTACCGTTAACCTACCTATGCCACTTGGTTGCTTCTTGGAAAAGCCTTTACCCAAAAATAGTAGTTAAATCAATTGCCAACTTTTTTATTGCAATAAGTGTCATGCGGTGCTGGCCAACTGATGCCATGTTATAGTTATCATGTCTGGACACATGAAACGACACTCTAAGTTACTCAAACCATTGTCCCATCGATCTTTGTCCACTTGTCAGTTATGCCTTTTGACAGTGGTAGCTATATTTAATCATCTCCTGTAACCCTATTGTCCAGTGATTAATTGCTCACTGTCACAACAATCTATTCCTCTTTACCATGACTAATTTTAATTGCATTTTATTTAAAATAGCGTAAAAAAGTAAATAACAACAAAAATTATACCATATGTACAAGAAAACACCAAATAAGTTATTATACAAAGAAAAATAAAATACACATGTGCGATACAGTTTGAACATTGAAAAATGTGGCAAATGGCACTGAAAAAATGTCAATAAATTACAAGATGAATTATAATGTACAATATTTACACAGTGAGACTAGAGTTCCGTAGTCTCTAAGTTCATCAACTGAGGATCATGGTGGAAATGTGCATTAGGTAGGTTAGCTGCACCGCCCTTGGCCATACCAAAGTAGTGATGCTGCGGTGGGTGGTGGTGGTGGTAGTGGTGATAGTGTGGGTGGTGAGGGTGACCGTTGGTCACATTGCCACTGCCGCCAGGGTAGTGCTGTGAGTGGTCGTGTGTGCTGTGTCCATTTGACTTGCCAATTACTCCATGGTTCTTGTGGTGATTCGAGAAAGTCTCAATGTAGATATTGTTCACACACGGAGACTTTGCAGAAGTAGTACTGTTCGATACAGTGTTACTCGGGCCTCGCGTTTCAGCCTTGGTTGGAGCATTGCTGATCACCACCACGTTAGGTGGTGCAGCCGGCGGTTTGGGTGCCAGTGGCTTCTTTGGTGGCGGTGGTGGGTTGTTGGGTAGTGGCGGTGGCTGCGTAGTGGGACGACGACCCACCGTGCCAAATGTGTTACTTGGGTTGTTGGGAGGTCGAACCTGACGAGCTAGTGTGCCACTGGTTTTGCACAGTGCCGACCTGTCGTTAGTGGTAGACGAGGAGCTATGGCCCGATGACTCACTTCGCACCGCTATGTTCTCGTTTGGATCAGCGTGGTCAAGTGTGTCCAGTGAAGAGAAATGCAGATCGTCAGCAGCTGCTGTCAATGCATTCTCGTCCAATGAGTTGCTGCTGCTACTACTGCTGCTCGACTCATCGCTACAAACAAACATTATTTTACTTGAACTTGCTTACTTGGATGTGCTACACTCACCTGAGACGTTCTTCATCTTTATACCACTGATTGTCATAGCCCGTCATCCACATTGGATTAGATCCCTCGCTGGCGTGCTGATTTGTATTTGGCACGTTGCTTCGAGTCAATTGTGGTTCATTGCCAAATATTGGCATTGTCGCTGCTTTCAGTTGCCGTTCGTAACTAACTCACCAAAAAATATATATAATATATATGCAATGTATAATAAAAATCAGTAACCTACCGGCTTCTTTGGTTGATGTACAGTGAAATAATTAAAATAAGTAATAAAAACAAAAAGGCATTGCCACCAGCTAAGCCAGCTTTAATTTGATCATCCCACTCCATGGGTTGCGCCATTGTAGTAGGTTCGCTGATCAACACATTAAATTCCTTGTAGAGATCATCAAGATAGTCAATGTTTTTATCAATCAACATTAGTACATTGTTCACTTCCATGATGCTATTGTCTTGTCGATTGACAAAGTGCAAATATAAATCAGTTCTAAAACGAAACAAATCATAAGCATGCAGTGTAAAACATGAATAAAAACTCACTTTTTCTGATCAACCGATCCATCATTAGTCAGATGATATCGGTAGTGATCAACGTTAACTAAAGCACCTGTGATGTTAGTTAATACACTGAAAATAACAAAATTTAATTAAATTACAATGTTAAAACATGAAATGCTTACTCTTGAAATTTATCTAGTTTTTCTCTTAATTCTTGTGGTGTTAACCGAAGTACAAATCGAACACGTTGGTCATCTCGAAGTAGGTATATCTATACAATTATAAATATAAAATAATATTGATGCTATGAATGAAGCAGAATTGATAAACATACAAAAACTTTGGCAGTGTCAAAGAGTCCATCGGTGTCATTAGCTTTGATGTCAAACTCGAAATATCCCTTCATGCCTTTCTGAGGGTCAAAATTAAGACTAATTTCGCCCGAACGTTGATTGATCTTAAATGGCCGAGTTGGCATTGATTCGAGCCCTTCAGATAGTGAGCGTCGAACATCGGATACGATGTAGTAATTGACTTGACTGCTGGCACCAAGATCGGCATCATTCGCCTTGACTGCCATAAAGATGTGTCCGTAGTCTTTGTCAGTAGTGATGCCACCGGTGAAGATGCGCTTGATGAAGCGAGGTGGATTGTCGTTAACATCGCGAACCCCGACTAGCACTTGAAGTAACGAGTTGTCTTTCGTATCAAACTTCTCTACTTGTTGCGGCACGCGAAAGCAATCATTTGTGGCTTGAACAATTAGAGAGTAGTTGGCTTTAAACTCGCGGTCCAAAGGTCGCGTAGCTGTGAGTTCGTGGGTAAAGGTGTCCAAACGAAACAATTCTTCGCCTTCTGCAGTAACGCCATCACCTCCGACAATGAAGTAGCATGGAATCGACTTAAAAGCAGCACTCGGGTCATTGAGATCGTAATCATCTTTGTCAATCGTGGGCAATAGTTTGTATCTCTCTTTGCCTGGTTCTTGGTTTTCAGTAAACACTACTTGAAATACATCTTGAGTAAATTCAGGTTCAAAATCATCCACGTTTGTCACCAGTATAGTAATATCCATATCAGTAGACAGTGAAGTAGGTGTGCCAAGATCATATGCTTGCACCCTCAACTCATGCACGCGAAGTGTTTCTCGATCCAGTTCTTTAGCCAAGGTAATGACACCAGAAACTGGATCAATCTGAAATGATCTCCAGTGGCCATTGGGCAGTTCTCGAAGACGATAACGCACTTCAGCATTGAGACCACTATCCGAGTCCAAGGCAAGCACATCAACTACTCTCGTGCCAATAGTGGCGTTCTCCGCAATGCGAATGGTCATGTTGGATGGTGGCTTCACAAAAATAGGGTTGTGATCGTTCACATCGGTAATGCAAACCTTCACCGGCGAGGTTGAGGATCGACTGGGACTGCCTCCATCTGTCACTTTCACCAACAGAGTTACATTGCCAACTCGACCTCGAAGTGAGCTTTTAGTGCGCAAGATGGCACTACTCGTGCTGTCTTTGTCCACCTCAAACAAGCCTTCATCATTGCCATTGACTATTTCGAAGACTACTTGGCCGTTGAGTAGCTTGGCTAGAGAAACACAAAAAAATGGTGAGAATAATCTCAGATTGCATCTTTACTTACGATCGTCGGCGTCAGATGCCTTGATCATTGTCACCAATTCGTGCGAAGCATGGAACTCGCTGATAAAGGTGCAATCTGTTTCGGGCAGTGGCGACACTATTTGAGGTGTCTCGTCATTCACATCACTGATCACAATGGTGAGCGTTTTGAAAGCTTTACGACTTTCACCAGTGTTGAAACCATACTCGTAGTTGTCCCACGCTTGAACTAGAAGTTTATACGATGCCATCTGCTCTCGGTCCAACTTGTCAGCTACGATAATTGCTCCCTGGAACAATTCCAAAATGGTATAAAGAAAAAGCATGAAAACAAGCAATCCTACCGTTTCTCTATCAATTTTGAACTTTCCTAAAGATGAACTTGAGTCAAGCAAATAAGTCAATTTGCCGAAAGCGCCAATGTCAGCGTCGGAAGCAGTCACTTTGACCACTAGTGATCCAATTGGTGCGTCTTCTGGTATTGTCACTTTATGTAAGTTCTCATCATCAAACACAGGATTGTTGTCATTCTCATCCAACACCTGAATGGCTAGATTGGCCTTGCCAAATAGTGGAGACTCGCCACGGTCAGATGCACGCAGAGTGACATTGAGCCAACTGTGGACTTCGCGGTCGATACGACCCAACACAGTCACCTCGCCTGTAGTAGAATTGATTCGCAAAAGTTTGATTATCTCGGGTAGTTCGCTCTCTAGTGAGTAGACCAGAGATTTGTTTGTGTCTCGGTCTTCGGCTGTCACTGTAATCACAGAGGTACCGGGAATTGAGTTCTCAGGTACAACTGCTCGGTAAAGTTTCTGCGTGAAACGAGGCTCGTTATCGTTGACATCGGTGATGTGAACCGTGAATGTGGCACGGGCTTTCTGTCCTTTAGTAACTGCAGCAATGTCCTCCACTACAACTTGTAACTTCAACTCTGACCAAGTTTCTCGATCAAGTAGTTTGGCCACGCGTACTATACCGTCCACTGGGCCAATTGAAAAGCTCTCAGTGAAGAGTGACAAATCAACTGTTATGCCAAACTCATTTCGAGCTTCTGAACGTGAATAATCAAGCGAGTATCGCAGTACTGGCTTGTCATCAAGGTCAAAAGCAATGATTCGAGTGACATATTGATTGACCTGAGCATTTTCTGGTACATACACCTCGGGTAGATCATTTGGAAATTCGGGTGGCTTATTGTTGACATCAACGATAGACACGTTGACAGTTGCGATACTTGACAATTGGTCATTTGTGCCAAAGCTCGAGTCGATAGCCATCACTTTAAGAAGGTACCAAAGCTTTTTGGACATTTTTGATGTTCCAATTGAATAAGACTTGTCTGGATCGAGTGTTGCACCTTTGGCCACGGAAATAATTCCTGTGTTGGTGTCTATGACAAACTTGTCGGCTCCACCCGAAAGCAGACGATAGTAAACGCGCGAATTGGCCGGGGACTGATCAGCATCGGTAGCACTAATTTGTACCACCATTGATCCATCTCGCACATCTTCTGGTATTGATTTAGTGTAGAGAGATTTAGAGAAAACAGGAGCGTTGTCATTCTGATCGAGAATAATCACATGAACCATGGTTTCGCTCTCCAACGGGGGGCTGCCATGATCGCGAGCTTTCACTGTGAATGATATGTTGCGCGTGTCAGCTATCAACAAAAAAGAAATTTAATTAGTATCCATGAAACATAAGCATTCTAATTGAAGATTTATACCGATTGGCCCAGGAATGGATTCAAAGTCTAGTGTTTTGTGAATAGAAACCTTGCCCGAATGAGGGTCAATGTTGAAATGAAAAGCAAAAGGGGACGAGTCGTTCATAATTGAGTAAACAATTTTTGAGTTTCCCGTTCCGATGGCATCATCATCAGTAGCTGTCACAAAAAATTCCGGTTCAAAGCTGAGTGCGTTTTCAGTAATTCTCGCTTGAAAAGAGTTCTGAACAAAACGAGGTGGATGGTCGTTGACGTCGGTAATATTAATCACTAACTGGACTGTATTACGATTGCCAAAACCAGCGGCATCGCGTGCTTCTACGATTAAGAAGTGTTGTGTGTGGCGTTCTCGGTCAAAGAAGATCGAGTTGTTGGTGGGACCATTCTTCACACTGATCACTCCAGTGACCGAGTTAAGCGAAAGTGCAGGTGCAATTTCTCCCCGAAGAGCTGTGTATCGAATGCCTTCGGTCCCATAGAGGCCTTCATCGAAATCGGTGGCATTGACTCGTGCCACCACAGTGCCAGGTGGCGCTGACTCCGAAACTGACCCATAGTAAATGTCTTGACTGAAATGTGGAGTATTGTCGTTGGCATCCTACAAAAAAGCATTGGTTAAATTAAGCATTAATAATAAAAATCAAAGTCACCGCTAAATACCTTGATGTTGATAGTGAGCTCTGCAGTACTGAAGCGAAGAGTGTTGCCGGCGGAAGGGATGCGTTCTTTAGCAATTAGACGTAACTTGACACGTTTCAATTTCTCGTAATCAAGTGCTTGGGGGTTGCGAACCCGAACACTGAGCGTAGCTTCGTTGGTGCTTTGAAGAGGAGTAACATAGAAGGTATCAGTCAATTGTTGCCGAATATCGGCACTGAGTGAATCATCTTCGTCCAGCTCCAAGTGAAGAGTAAAGGTGCCGTTATTGCCTTGATCCAAGTCATAGACTTGTGGAGAGAGAAGATTGCTCATCGTGTCACCGTTATTGTTCTTGGGGACTCTTCCTGTGAAAGTAACTGGCATGTCTGGTGGAGAATTCTCAACTATTTCCGCCGTGTAGGAATTAGCCCGAAAACGCGGTATCTCATCATTGACATCTGTCAAAATAATAGTGACTTCGGTTGTAGTGGTAGGAGGTGGGAACACTTGGTGGGTTACTTCAGTCGCTTCAATCTCCAAAATGTATGAAGCCGAACCAGAAATAGTGGAAGAAGCCGAAACGGGAAGCTGATTATGTGAAACTGAAGATTCGCGGTCTAACTTGCCAGCTACTGTCACTTGACCAGTGTTGGAGTTGATGCTGAACAGACCATCACCACCCTTAGTGATGCGATAGGTCACAGGATTGTTAACACCGCGATCTCCGTCGATTGCAGTAATTTGAAGAACAGCACCGCCAATGGGAGTGTCCTCTGCAAGTCGAGTTACCGATGGAACCGTAGTGAAGATGGGCGGATTATCGTCAGTGTCTATAACTTGAACCACTATGGCAGCAGTGGATGTCTTGCGAGAACCTTCCATGGCACGATCGATAGCCAGCACCCGGATCTGGTAAAGCGACTTGCGCTCATAGTCCAAGTGACCTGAAAGTCGTACAATGCCTTTGCCTAGAAAGCCAAGTCAGAGTATGAGATAGAAATCAAAAGCAAGCTATTATTTACCATCAACCGTTTGGATAGAGAACACGCTTGTATCAAGCGAGTTAGGTTCCTGGTTCTCTTCTTCCAATTGATAAAGCACTTGGCCAAAGCGACCCTCGTCTGAATCAAACGCTTCCACTGTTTCGATCAATGTTCCAGGTTTAGCATCTTCCCGCACACTGACTGCCGTGCGAAAGGGTCGAAAAATGGGTGCGTTGTCGTTAATATCCTCAACGATCAGCAACAATGATTTGGTGATCTGCGTGGTGATAGGTGATTAAATACTTGGTGCTACAAGTGTTTTTCAATCACTTACATAGTTACCCTTGCCCAGTTTACCATCGGTCAAAGTCAAAACTAACGTATAAGAATCCTGTATTTCACGATCTAATTCCTTCTTTAAGTAAATCTTGGCTTCGGTGGGTGAAATGGATTCGATCCTCAACAAGTCTCTGCCTAGAGGACCTAGCACTCCAAACTGAAGTGGATCATTGTCGGGATCTTCACCATGGAGATGGAAAATCTCTTGGTTCAGAGAGGAAGCTCCTTCTTTGACTCGGACAACAATTTCGGATTGTGAGTCGAAATCGTTGCCATCTGACTTGAATCGAGGGGGTAGATTGGCTCGAGTGGCCAATGAGTTGGCTTTTGAGGTCTGGCATGAGTTGAGTATCAAAGCCACTAGAGCCAGTGGAATTGACGAATGCCAAGTGGCGCGTAGGAAAGAAGAGCGACTTTTTCTCCGCCGCCATCCTAGACTCCGATTGTCCTCTTCTCGCTCAAAACGTTTCTGCTTGGGCACCACTGCTCGCTGAAGCTTCATTATGACAGCAGAAAAGCGAAGTAGAGAATTGCTCCAGGTGCACTTCTCGGCAAAGACAACTCATCTTTCAATAGAGTGTTCCATTTTGTACACATCAGCTCTACAGGTGAGATGACAATCCCATAAAAGGTTAGCGAGTCTGTGTGTGGCGAAACAATTTTAATTAGTGCTCGAACGGAAGAGGTGTTGCGCCTGTGCGTCATGTCAAGATCACTTGACCGGCTGATTGCTCTGCTTAAATCTCTGAATTAGGCCCATCGAGACAGTTTAAACACGTGAGGCATCGGCTAGAATTGTGACTAGTTCAAGTTTGGTTTACATCATAAGATTTTTATAAAAGCTCAGTTCGAATGACAACGCGATTATATATGACGCGATTGAGTGTTCCGAGTGACTTATGTATACCGTGAAAAGAGTCAAAGAGTCCTCCCAAAGAATGCTGAATGACAATTAAAGCGGGTTACCGCAAACATGCAAGAAACGCTATTCACAATAATGGGAAATGGGCCGATCAACAAATTACGTTTCGCAGGTATTGGATCGGAAGAGGCCACTTTGCTATTGTCAATCGGTCGATCAGGCCAACCCGTTCGACATAGGCGGCATTGTCAAGAGTGAGTCTGCCAGTGTGGCACCTGTCCGGCTCAAACTTTCAAAAGTAGTATTGATGTTTAATTAAAAAATATTAGCTTCCCTGTGACATGTGAGTTGTGAGGCAAGGTGAGAACATGCGTGCAAATGATAGAGCAGTAGTGAGAGGGATAGTCAAGGATAGGAACGGTGTATCGATCGGCACGAGAGGTAATTGCGCGAGTGTGTCGGGTTGCGGGATTGAAGTGAGAGAGCGCTCCTGGGCCGTAGGCTGTAAGCAGCACTCGTGTCTCGAGTTAAGACACGGGACAATCAGATGACAATAGCTAGTGCGCGCTGAGGCCACCATGTCGAATTGCGGGCGACAGTGGTCAGTGCCAAATGATGATAAATGAGATTTAATTGAATCGTATGCCCCTCAATATTAAGCATATACCTTGTTTTGTTTGCCTAGCCCTACTCCGCCACTGCAGCTTGTTACATTTCGTCAAGTTGGAATTAGTAGAGACACTCAACAATGTGCCCACCGAAAGCTCTCTGTTCGATCAGTTTCGCCAGTTAGGCAGTGAGTGATAAGAAAAACCTGCCCTCGATGTGTCACTGGTGACGAGGTCAGAGAATCCGAGACTCCCATGTTACCACTCGGTGGTGGGATCTTCAGTCAAAAAGTGCTCGACCACTGTGAATTAGTTTGCATGATGACAAGGGAGATGCAGCGGTCAGGTAGGCCACATTGAGACAAAAGGCAAACCTTTTATGGTTCACTTCAGTTTGATTCCAAGAGAGATGAGAAAGTCGAGCGGGGAAAGTGTGAAACCTGTGGCATATTGTCTCGGTACCCGTAATTGAAATCCACGACCAAGACAGCACTGCATTGAGCTTGGTCACAAGCCAGCCACACAAGTCACTTGGTTGTGCATGAATGCTCCTCAGAACCAAATGCGCGCCTAGGCTAGTCTATGTCTTCCATTGCCTCAAATCAGATCCCTAAGAGCATTGATCTATTATTCAGGAATTAGTCATTATAATTGCAAAATGCAGTTGCAACTTTGAAGTGACACTGTTTTGGTTTTGCAACAACTAACAGATCAGCAAGTGCCACAGGCGGCAGTGATAATTGCACAGAGTTTCATTTTGATATCAAGTTGACATTGGACAGCAGAAGACATTAGTGGAATGATGGCGCGAACTCCACTGGACTACGCAGTGAGCGACGCACTGCTCGATGGAAGGTCTTTCAGGCACGAGAATCGCGTCAGTCGCGTGTCTCGCATGGCTGCTCAACAGCAATTAAAAGAGAACTCAAAGCTGACTTAGTCTAGACTCGGTTCACATCAAGACGTGTCCGTGGAATTCGCTTTCCCTTCACGCCAGCCAGACCATCTCCAGCGTCTAACTTGCCTCTCGAGCTCGTGTCTGGCCCCCGACTTTCACCGTCGTTGCTGCGACCGGCGTCGGTTGGCCGTGCTCACTCATGGGCTCTGGTACGTGACTACGACTGAAATTAGTCGGAAATCGAGATTTGCATCGACTTTCCGATGAGAGAGTGTCGACTGCTTTGCCAGATGGCAGCCCGTTTCCTTCTGTTTATTTTGCATAATCGCAAGTCAAATCAACTCAATTCGCACACGTTCACTCGAGTAAATCACAAACGATAGAACAAGACAGACAAGAAGATATGCGTGGTGCCATGGTGTAATTAGAAAGGGAAAATACTGCTAGGGTCTGGTGACAGATGTGTAACCACATCTATCACTACTGACCACAATCACCATGCATCATTGGCAATGAAAATCACTGAGAGATTGCTGATGTCAACTATCACTTGTTGGCTGTGGCCTCAAGATCAATCGTTACTGATCGTCTCGCCAATTAGTGCCTACATTTGGCACATTTGAATATAACTGTTGGAGCAAACAATTCGTGTTCTCCTTGAAGTGCGAAGTATCGAATAGCGAGAGCACTTTGTCGATGATTGCTATTGTTGGAGCCGACGGCAGGTGCGAATGTCAAAGAGAGTTCACTCGAATCGATCTACCAGCGACCGACAGGTGGTTGGTTGACGAGCCACACCATTGCATCCAACTACCGCGCACAGGGCCCTCACTACCTTCGAAACTCGAAGTACCCCAAGAAAGAGTACATAGAAGTAATTTTCGGTATGTACAAAAACAGTGGTTTTTACTAAAACATCTTAAACATGATAACCTTGCCACATTAACGTTGATCGACATGCCATAATTCTTAGAAAAGCGCTTTGTAATAGGTTATAAAGAAAATGGAAACCTCATGACGGCATCGGCCTTCTCAGCATTCATCACATTGGAAACTGTGCCGGACCTGGCCTTATCTGATTGATTGATACAAGCGAATCAAATGCAAGCCGAGAGTCACGGTGCTAATGTGGAGATGCAGTCGTCGCCCGATAAGAACGCTAATCTCAGCGAACGGGTCAGTGATGACAATCGAATCAGGTGCTAATGGTCAAAGTGGTGACGGCGCTGCTATTTTGAGTGAGACAGCAACGCGCACAACAAAGGCTTGGTAGATCTGCTGTGAGGGCTTATTTTAAAGTTTAATTAACAGATCTGAAGCAGAGAAATCGTCCAACTGTTTGTGTGAAGCGTGGCTTGGGCATACCACTATCGATCGGTGAGACGAACAGTGGCGCGCTCTAATCACCACATTCGCAACCCAGCTCGGCAATCGTAGCACTGGGACGAACACACTCCGATAGACGGACAAGGGATAAAAATAAAACACACAACGTTCGAGTGCGAAAAGCAAACTTGAAAGTTCAATAGCAAGCTTTGTATCCAACCATGGCAGCAAACACTGACCATCGGTCAGTCGGGCACAACCAATGTCACTCAAAGATTCTCGAAATGGTCAACTAGACTAGGTCGATTGTGACACAAGGAATCGTCACTGGTCAGATTATCGGGAGACACCAATGACATAAATTTTTCCCTCAGTGGGTCGTTTTGTGTTGTTTGAGGGAAAATGGAGTGGCGGAAAGCACGGGTAGCAAGTGTAATCACCGTTGTGCGTTCCGATGGGTGACTTATGCCCGGTAATCGAAGCAAATTGAGCGTGGCGCCTAGGCTATTGGGAGTTATTCTTCACTGACGTCCTTCACCTTAACTTCTAGCATAAGCATTAGATACCGTGACAGTGGCTGGCTATCGATGAATGACAAGCTTCACCGGTGCCATTGGCAACGACAAACCACGTCTGAAGCACTGAGCGTCTTTGCCAGAGACTAGCATATGGACAAACAGAGCACATCATAGTACTAATCGAAGTCTAGTACTAAAGAACTAGACAGTTAAAACGGGTATATTGGATCTGTCATTGGCACCAACACTCACAATCACATCGGTAAGTGATGATGGCGATAAAGAGAAAGGATGGAGATCACCAGGTCGGTGCACTCAGGTTTTAGTGGTTGACGGTGGTGAGGATGACCCAAAACAAACACTAAGAAGGGGGACATTAGAAATGGAAATGAGTCACTGCGGCGATGATTGCATAATTCATGGGTAGAAGTGAAAAAGGATGGGCGGGCACCAGTGATTGATCTCAAGCCAGTGACAGTGACTGACAAGGTGACAAACACTAGTCACTGAATTGGGTACGGAATGGCCATTGGGGCCACACTTGTTGCAAGCGTGGGAGCAGAGATGAAGCTGCAGTAGTGACGAACGATGCGCCTTGGGGTACTTCCTTCCCAGCACGTGTGCGTTAATGCACTGACCCAATTCAATGCCGCGCAATTCATCAAGAACTCGAAGTAGGCAGCAACGACAATGGACAACACTAAACCCCACAGACGGCCGGATACACAGAATCTGATGATGCACTTTTTAATTAGTTTACTTGTCAGACGATGCGCGCGTGGTGAGCAGGTGACTTAACGCGCGCACTAACACATGCCGAGTGGAGATGAACAAAACGGTGTGCGCGCCTTGAGAGTCGACGACCAACTGAAAGGAGAGGAACGGCGAGGTATGATGTGATGAAATGAGTCGTAGGTGGAACGAGCCTCGGAAAGAGCGACCGGTGCAGACGGCGAGAGAGTGGAGAGGCGCGCAAGCCAGTCATCTCTGCTGTGAAGAGCAGCCTGCCAGGTAGACGACCACTTTAGTTAGCATTCGGTTCAGCTTGGCTTGAGCAGAACAATGGCCCATGGGCTGCAGCGCACTAGGCAGCGGCAAAATAAATAAGCCTGTTGCTCTTGCATGGATTCCACCAACGAGGAGAGTACGGTTGGCGCTCCAACCATGAGACAATGCTCCTTCGGGTGACAATGTGAAGTGAAAAAAAAACAGATAAAGCGCACTGGTGGGATTTATATGAGGAAAAAAGTGATGCGGACCAGTGGTGACAAGTGGCACCGATTAGTGGCCACTCTTGGCTCGCTTTAGTGCGCACGCCCGCTGCATCAGATGCCCATGTTGATAGTGACGGCACTCACCACACACCGCTCGGGGCCAGATAGGTCGCGCCCGTGATCAAAGACAACTCAGTATTCAGTGCCAGGGAGGTGAAACCACTGCTAACAAAGACCATAATGGCACATTGCATTCCGTACTTCACTTTGGCAGCTGTGAGAGAATAGGAAACGCGCATTGCCCAATCGGGTCGACTGCTTGCCACTGTACGCCCGGAAATTACCAGAACAGTTTACCTGACAGGTAGCATGCCACTACGGCTCCGAATTCACCGAAGCCATTCATGCTCTCCAGTGGGTAAATAGAGTTATCATCATATAAGCGGCAGAGCGCGCGCCAATCGCGGCAGAAACAAATCAAAACTAGGCATTCGGCTATAGCTCTCGACTAATGCTCTTTAAAATGATTGCCGGTGCTGACTATTCCAATAGTGTACCTTAAATTTAAGTATGCATGCAGCAATCATGATTGAAGTTCGAAATTACTCAAATCGCTATCCATCGATCAGCGCCAATGCTCAATTGGAATTGAACAAATTGAAGTTCAATGATTGACATCGAATTAGCTAGTCAATAGCCTACCCACTCTACTGCAAAGCAACTGATTTGTTTGGATTATAATTTCAGAATACTTCTAATGTCTAAGTGCGCAATAAATAAACTTATTAAAAGCATTGGGTTTATGACTTTAGATAATCAAACTTGTATGTCAATTCTGACAAGGAACAGTGTCATGTCTCATGGGATCACAAACAAACCCTCTCTTGATGCTAGTCATACGAGACAAGCTAATAATGGAAAGTGAAACAGCACTGGCAGGTAGGCACGGCTAGTGTAGATGCGGCTCACATTCTTATAGCACTGTCAGAAGTCTGTAATTAGTCTAGTGGCTAACGAAGAAAGCGAGTAGCAGACACACAATGAAAAGTGACAGTAGGAAAACAATGAAGATGCCAGTTTGGTCCACTCCTCGTGTCTAATTGAAATGCTTGCCTCGGAAAATTCACTTGGCGAGATATCCGGGCTAGATTGTGTGGTTAGTAAACTATTGTTAACTTTAATTTTAATATAAACAATCTATTTTATTGCATTTACCAAGTTTACACATATTTGTACACTTTAACTGTATAACTGTACAGCATCAATGTTTGTTAGATCAAAAGTAATTTGAGGACTTTTACAAAACCTAATACTATTGCGACATGTCATCAGTGATAGCTTATCTTAGATATCATCAAACTTGCAGTGCCCTTCTCAGCTAATTGCACTATGTACTACATACTACGATGCCGCACGGTCATTTGATTTGGCTTGCTGGCCATTCAGAAACATTGATCAATGAAAAACCTCTTCCAATCGATCGCTTCTACATTGAGACTATTGCTTTGTAGCCTCGTTCAGTTATATTACCTAAAAATAGGAAATGGGAATTAACAAGCTCTAAAAGCACTTTGAACAAGCAAAACATCGATTAGGCTAGAGTAGCACATTTGAGCGGAAGTTGCCATGCAGCGTAGGGAGACGCGCTGTGCACTACCCACACTGTGCTTGTTTCAACTAAACATTTCGCCACTCTACTTCGAATTTCTTAGTGTTTGTGTCATTATAAAGACCAATTAATTTACATCTAAATGTCGGTCACACGGCGTTCGTCTTTCTGATAGATCACGGGCATGCTGAGAAGAACAAGAGACCGCAATGGCCAGCAAACAATTGCAATGCGCCAACATAATTGGTCGAGTTTAAATTGTCGGAGATAGTTTTGATAACTCGCCAGCTGGACATCTCCAGACAAATGAATCGTTGTTACATCAATGCACCATACAATCTAACTTCTCCAAGTAGCGAGTAGTAGTAATTAAATTATATTCTCTTGATGATGGCAACTGCGATCGGATTCTATGGCTGGTGTCGACACGAATCAACATGGTGCACCACTGAGAAGTGAGGCGCCCAAAGAGCTTAGATTAAAATAGAACACGATCTAGGTGTGAACCTTAAATCGAAGAAAAATTTAGAGTGCCTTGAGTGGGAAATGAGCTTGCTTAACCACCCCGATGAGATGCGTGCGAGCTCAGTGCCAAGACAGCGTGCTAGACCACGCGATGAGCCAGATACCACAATGAAATTAGAAATTCATTCGTGTCGATGAATGGATCGAGATGAATAGAGATGCAAAGCAAACATCAAACGAGAGAGGCTCGAATAAAGACGCTAATCCAACAAACAAAAGACTGCCCGAGTGCTCAAGCAAGACAAGACGATGGCGGAGACAGTAAGGAGAGGCCCATTCTACTCGTCGTCGCACACTTAGCTAGTGGCAGTGATATGGCCTAAGCCGTGGAGCCCAACTTGTGACAAATCAATCGCCGGTGGCCACTTCACTTAGGTCAACCTCTACGAGCATAGCCATTTCCCTGTGCCTCCAGAGTCACTTGACAGCTGGGGCACGGGCTAACGTCACCAGTGTATGGAGTAGACACGCCGTGCTTATTATCCAATTGGTCTTGCCAAGATGTGCATTTTCGCAGCCAAGTCTTCGTTGCTGACCTTCCGCACACTATCAGTAAACGATTAAAGTTAAGCGCACTTTGTGATTAACAAAGCCATTATATTTTTGAGTCGAGCCAGATCTGGCTTGCAGCAATAATAAGGAACGTTGCAAAACTTGATCAATTGTTAGAGGTGCTAACGAGTGAATTTCGCGAAAATAGCGGTCAGATCTCAAGGCAAAAGGATAGCGCTAATTGGGAAGTGAAAGCGTACTAACGGTGCTATCGTTCGATCACCCGACATGCAGTGATGCTAACAAGTCTGGACAGAACACTAGGTTGACCTATACCGTCGGTGTGAACAATTCCTCTCTGTTGCAATCCGCATCACTAAGCTTTCCTTTCAATTAGTTCAAAAGAACGGACAACTAGTTCAAGTATTGGAATAAATATCGTATCAAAGCGCAATGAATGTCGTCAAGCAAGGAACAATCTATGTGAAGTCATTAAATTAGCGGACAAGTACTTGTCCAACAAAAGAGCGTTCAACTCGTTTAACGCATCAAAATGTAGCAGCCATTAAAGAACAACTACTTTGGACAAGTTTGGGTTGAATATCATCGTGTGGTGCAGATCAATCAAAAGACGCCTTTCGTCAAGTTGTAC
Source organism: Papilio phestus (assembly GCA_018231625.1). Taxonomy (NCBI): domain Eukaryota; kingdom Metazoa; phylum Arthropoda; class Insecta; order Lepidoptera; family Papilionidae; genus Papilio; species Papilio phestus. The sequence continues at coordinate 19,143 of DVQH01000148.1, forward strand.
CGTCACACAAGACACGCGCGAACAGAATCACCCGACTAGGATGAGTTTGATCGATTGGACCATCGCCACCACACGACCACAGAGAAGTGCCACTGTTCGTGATTGATATGATATGATCTGCACTCGTGAAGATAGACAAAGCCTGGTAAAAGAGCTGGGAGAGAGTGTGTAACATTCAAATGAGCTTCCAAATTAGATTAACCCAGTTCAAGCGGTGGTGAGTAGTACGCATTGTATGTGCACCACTATTGAGGTTGTCTGTGTGCTACCACCTGACTCTCTTGGTTCAATGACAATGCCAGTCTCTGTAATCGGTTGCGGGCGCCATCGCCACCACTGCCCACTAGTAGCACTTGCCAGCATCCACCAAAAACAAAACAGTTCCGTTCGTGTTGCGCGCTACAATACTCCAATAGTTAGGGCAGAACAGAAGAGAAAGAGAAAAACCAATGAATTCAAAGGAGCTTTCGTGTGGTAACTACAATGCAGCTCTAACTCATCGTCCAGTTGTTTTAACCGAAATATCTCATATGCTGATAAAACAGAACATCCAACGGTTAATGCACTAATGCCTTACTTCTATTTGAATTTATTATCCTTTTAAAACGTATAACAAATAAGGTTGTTTTGCTGTCCGACACATCAGATTGACTTATCTAAATCAACAGGTGGTTCAATACCGAGAGAATGTTAAGGAATGAACTTTTAAAAATAACTATTTGAATGTTGAGATTGGGGTTGAGTGTCATCTACAAGTGAAATAGATCTAATTGAATTACGAAGCCAGCAATGGGAGCGATGAGAAGGCTCTCTGGGGAGTTGAGCGAACCCAGTGATTAGTGGCTGATTGGGTCGGGCACGGCACCGCTTCGGCAGATGTGGCGAATCGAGCAGTGACTGCCCAGTGACACTGCCATCACTTAGCGGGCGTCACCGGTCGAGGCTAGATTGCTTCCGACTAGCGGTGGCCACGGGCGAGGGTTATGATCAGTGATCAATTGAATCGATACGATCAAGGTCAGTGGCGGCTCCGAGGTACTAGTATACTCACTGCTAGTGCCATTGTCGATCGGACGATGCAAACAAAGACTAATTGAGACTGTCGGTGCTTCACTCCACCGGTGACGTGCCTAACCATCAGCCTTTTCAAACCAGTTTACTCGTGCCGCGTACCATTCGCCAATCGTGAGACACTCGAGATGACAATAGCCCTCACAATAGTGCCATAATCGGTGCTAATAAAATTTAAATACAATCTAGATCTGCACCGGTCAGTCTAGCTAGCAAGGTGAGTCCTCTCGCCAATATCGGCGGCTCTAAGAAGTTTAGATATCACCTATCATAAGAAAACAATGCTCGGCAATAGATCGAACAGAGACAATCGGCACCAATCGGGGATCGTTATGCAAATCAGTGGTGGCACTGTTGCCAGTTTGTCTTGAATCACACTAGTTGAGCCAGCCAACTGACGACCAGTCTAGTGGCGTACATTAGCATATCATTGTCAGTGTCATTGCGGACCCACAAAGTGCGCGAATTGCATCTTAAGAGGCAGTGCGGATTACGCAAAGAATAGATTCCAAGACAATAGGTCAACCATCCGACCAGGTCAATGCAATCGATACCTACTGGCCAGCACTATTCTCCCCTGGAATTTCCACAATTATTATTGTCAGCTATAATGCCTACTAAATATGCAGCTCAGCAGACTATATTCGACCGGACAAGACTTGCTTCTTAAGTAGCCGGCTTATTCTACTTTATGTCTTATGTTCTGCATGAAAAAGCAAGATACCCAAAAGAGCCTACATTATTATTTAATAAAAATAATATATTTTCAAAGTATAAACTCAAATAGATCAACCAGATCAACGAGCACGAAAAAGACCAGAATTAATTTTGCTTTACTTTTAAATATATTTACATATCTGCAAATAATATATTATATTAAAGTCGACAGTTGCAAGATGTTGAATGACAAGTTGTGAGCCACCGGTGCTAATCGATTCAAACCGTTTCCTTGAGTTTGCTTGAGTTTAGTTGCAAATCAAATGAGATAATCAGAGTGTCAATGAGACACGCTTGCCAGCGGCAGCGGGCTTCGCAAAGTCGGTGGTCAGGTATGACCAATCAATCAGCACAATGAGATCAGTTGGCAAGCACAGTTGAAGAGATGGCAAACAAACACGCCACTGTGCACACTTCCACCAGCAACCCGTATCGTCTGATGCTTCTCAAGTCTACCATATGACTTTCATTCGGCATCGCATAAAGGTGTCAAATAAATCATATCAGTGGATTAGTTTAATCAAGTAATCAGTAAAAGTCAATGTGAAACGGATATTTTTGGGTACCAATCAGATATGTCACACATTGACCGCCCTGATGATTATGACTGGGAAAAGGAGCAAATCTAGCGCAATGTCCCATTGTGTGGGATTGGAATGCAAACCGCTGGAAGAAGAAGGAAAGCAAACAAACTCGTCACTGACAATCCAGCATCTTCACTCAATCGCGTTTCACTACGCCCTTCAAGTGATCAAGTTGATGAATCAACTTTTTGAGTACTAATTTGAATGAGCTTGCAAACACTAAGATCAGAATTGAACAAAGGTCATTATTCGCATTCCCTAACTAACACAGTTGGAAGACATGCTCTTTCCCTCATTGTGTAGTTGTTCGACATAAATCACATTTAGATAGATATCAAACTACGCCCAGGGATCGATGCCACTATGACAAGTAAAGTTGAGCGACTCCCCACTATGAGAGGAAGGTTGACATCAGTGACGGCGATCAAGCACTGCTATCGACACTCATCGTCGCCCACACCGAGTTGATCCATTCGAGAGTGCGATGCGCGTCCAGCTGGTGGCCACAATCTGTGCCATCAATCAAACTGGACGAAGTAATCTTGCCCACAAAAACATCCTTGCCAAATGTTCACCAGTACAGTGGCCAGTGAATGAGCTGTGTATTTGTGCTAGTGTGTTGGTGTGATGTAAGACACGATCCATTATGGGCTATTACGGAGAGTGGCGAGGTGACAATTTCGCCACGAGCTCGCGCTTGCGACTTTGGAGACATGTTTTGTCACTATTCAAAGTAGTCTGGTTCACTTTCGCCGAGGCAACAATGGCTGACTGGGCCCAGTGGTAGGCCAATAAAGATGACCACTGTGGGCACAATGCCCCAAGCCAGTTACTGTCACTGGGTGATCTAGTGGCAAGCAGGAAGACGTGACATGATTTGTCCTGCCGCCCAGTTGCATCTCGCCACTAGCCTACACTCTACCTCATTGTTGCCATAGCCAAGCTTTGTGTGCTGCATTTAATTAGTAGCAATGTGAAGCTGAAAGAACATGTCCCAAATGTGATGCCATCGAGACGTAATGGTGATCGACACAGACCAGTTGGCATCTCGCATCACTTGTGATGTCCACTCACATCGGCATATCACATTCTTTTAAACTCAAAAGCACAATTCCAAAAATAAACTACTGACCAAAAACTAATGTTTGCTTGTTGTTTGCTTTAAAGTCCCTTAAAATGAGATATTTTTGCACAAGATTGAATTGATACATTGACTAGTGAGACTATGACCGGCCAGTGGTAATTTTTGATTTAAATAATGCGCAAACAAAGGTCAGCTTTGGGAATACAAAACCAAGCGAATAGTATGTTCCGAATCCGAAAATGCCAATGGAAGTTTTACGACGCCGGATAGGTAGTTCCAATGCAAATCACGTCGCGAAAAGCGAGAGACAATGTGCCGCACTAATGGTCAAGCAACAATGATGCCAGAGACAGATTGGCTCCCATCTATAAATAGCACTAGGCTGAACTCGTAAGTAAGAATCAGTCGCTCGGGTCCGATTAATTGAGTAGCTAAGTGTCGTATCGCCAAATGGAGTTGGGGGTAGGACGAGGATGGTCATTCTCAATCTACTTACAATGGTGTAAGAATCCAAATAGGAAGTGGATCTTTTTGTGCGAACTCCCTAGCACTATCGTACTAAACGATAGCACCTAAGGTCAAGTTCGATATCGAGAAGTGGGTGATTGGTGGTGGATGCTCATTCGAGTGGTGCCGCACGATGACATAGGCCATTAGCGCTCCGAGTGGCCATCAAGCGCAACGCACACCGTCTTAGACATAGATACGTCACCTCTGCCCTCAACAATCACCCAGCTCACTCGCGGATAAACGATACAAATCGATTGTTAGTTCTGCCAGAAAAGAAAAAGACAAACAATGAGTGGCAGAGATCGACCAACAGATAGCAATGTGGACGCGACGACTTAGTGGACAAGAAGTCAACAAATATCTTACAACTGGCGAGTTCACAACCATAATGAATCTACATCTTTTGAATTGGTAAGGCAATCAATAGACAATTTATTGTGCTAACAGTTCACTCGACTAAACCAACATCATCATGATAAATAAACTCCAAAAACTGACAACATTTAGACTCCAGCACGAGTTAGTTACATTCAACATTACAGTATTTGTACCGTTTTAAGAATCACCGTGAATGTGCAAGTGAATAGTAAATGAGCAAATTAGAAACGTTGAATGAAGTAGACAGTAACCTCCTCTGTCTACAACGGAAGGCAGAAGTGTGATTGGCTGATGATTGATTGACACACTGTTCGAATTGTATGTGTGGTCCTCGAGGCGACTGCTCACTAGTCACTCGAGCACGCGTGCCCATGCTGCCGGACTATCTATAGCCTGTAATTAACAGAAACAGCATCTGACTCATTAAATGCGTCCCATTAAGACGAAAGGATTGGAGCCAATTTAAAAGCAAATCTTCACAAATCGACCCAATCGAATTCAAGTTTGATCACATGCTTAGTGTGTTCCATTTAAAGTACTCAAAATACGATTTGACAAAGTCACCTACCCTTATTAACTTTTATTAAGCAAACAAATAGAAAAAATCGTACGTCGAGTGTTGTAAGGTAGAAAAACAATAAAAAGAAAAGACAATAAGTCGAATTTAATTAAATTACTTTCCCAGGAAGGTATGTTGGCATCGGTTGAATCGATGAAAATGAGACCACCTGGTCGATCAAACAATACCGCCGCAGTGGTCTCACCATCCAGCCCAGCATCATCCGATTTCAATTGAAGCACCATTCGGTGTATAATCATAGGCTTTGGTTGTTAACCTCGTTCTGTTCTGTTCCCTATGGCAAACTTTACCAAACAGCAAAGAGCACATCTCAATGCGCTAGTCTGATTGAATTAGACACGAGGTGGTGTGGCGTAGACTTTGGTACAGAATTGGTGTGTCTGCACGAGCGTCTCATGAAAACAAAAGCTCGCCGGCACTTTCGCTAACGATTAGAGCTGTGCAATGGGCAGTGGGCAGTGCAAGTGTGAGTAGAGCACCGGGCATGCCGGCACCGAGTGGCAAAGCTCGACGCGCGTCTTGGGCGAGAGTGATGCTCCACTTGAGTGCAACTAGGTTAGCCAGAGCAGTCTCTAGAGCGAACCAGTCTGCGAGATCTCGCCCAATGACTATCGTCAGTAGGCTCAACCTCTGAATGGCTAAACGGCACTGGATGCTTATCTCGATGCTAATTTGGACAGTGAGAACGCACTGCCCAAGAGCAATACCACCGCGCTAATAGATCCAATGCACTGCCCAAAAGTATTCTGATTTCATTGTTCATGTGAAAAGGAAAAACGAAATGAAATAAAAAGAATACATATAAATTTTTTGTTACAAAAAAAGTGTAATAAAAACAAGAGACTAAATTTAGAAGAGTCATAGATCAGATGATGCGAGCCGGTGATTGACTTTCTCTGTCTGGTTGTTCATTGATCCACTGGAAAACGTGTGGACAGCATTGGCAGTGGGAGCAACAGACAATTCTAATTTATAGCTAATTGTCGCGCCGTTAGATGCTATTTTGGGTGCATGTCATCCGCTCCCGGCAGCAGACCACACTCTTTGCTCGTTACTGATTCGGACTTTCACTCGTCTAGTCTTTCGAGCTCCTAAATCAACACGCATACACAAAGGTAACCAAGCAAAAGTAACAAAATGGATTACATGGGAGAATGACGAGCACGATTCACCGACCAGTGCCGACGGGAAGTATCGACGCTCGATCGCCGCGTAGTGATTGTACCTCTGGAGCTCATCCACAAGCCAGCAGACCAAACGTGCTGTGATCGAGCATTATCATGCTTTTATCATGATCATACTTGTTCATCACAATGTTTTTATTTCTTGAGGTGGGTATTCAAAATGATCAAAGGTTAGTTGAGAGAAAAGCGTCTGCGCATGCCACACGCCACTAACCATAACTTTACTATAGCTGTTTAACGTGAAGCATCGAGTAAAGAGTAAAGTGGCACCGTTTAGCTAATTTTAGTGTCCGACATCTAAACACTGATCAGCACTTGTTACTTTGATATACTAATTGCTTTAAGCATGTCGTTAGATTTTAATTAAAATGCCAACTCAACGTTTCCCCCAAAACAGACACGGATATGTGTGAAAGGTGTTGCAGCGGAATCGAGAGACAGTGCTGAGCCAGTGCGCGTTACCGCACTCAACAAAATGCGGCCAGGGTGTGATTGGAAAATTGGCTAAAAATACTGTAATTAGACATGGTGCCAAGTGAAAGTGTTGTGTCGACGATCGCCGCTCCGATCGATCGAGAGGTGCGCGCAAAAATTCGGCGTCATAAGTCACGACTCGGAGAAAATCTGACCACCTGACAACTCAATCCGCCATCCCCCGCTACAGCGGTGCTGCCATCACACTTGCCATGGTTGGGTTGGGTGTTTTATCTAACTCCATTGGAACTATTGACTGTTGATATAACCATTGAGTTAAGAATTAGCTAACATACTCCAACATCTATTCTGCTACTAGTTATATAATTCTATTTTTAGAAAACTATGATAAATCATAAATTCTGTAGTGGCAGCAATAGATCAATAATTTTCAATAAATTCACAATTAGTAGCAATTGATCAATAAATCAAATTGCGGTCAAATGAGTTTCACTGAAAGAGTTACACATTGATTATTGCTCACCATGTTGATTCAATTAGATAGCGAAAATAATTAACACTAGATTTGAGGTCATATTTTTCCAAAATAAGTTCGTTCATAACTTCGCACACCCAAACTGGCTTGAGTTTGCAGGGCTGCTCTCGTTCATCATAAAAAATGTGTAAATCGGACCCAGGTCAGCACCAAATCTATGTGTGACAATCCAATGCAAACAGTGTCATCAATCATCATCCTGTGAAACATGGCGGCGACCAAAAAGATCATCCAGTGAAGTTAGACCAGAACAAATCGACGCTAATAGAGCACTAGAACTAGTGTTGCGTCAGTAGACAGTTGGTCAGATGGTTGCCTCAAACTGGGCCAACTGACTGCCATGGCCATAGATCACGACTCAAGTTCTCGCTGGCGCAAACTCATTCGCTCGCCTCGGTGTGATGTAGTCTGACACCTCATTGAGATACAATTAAAACGCATCAACATGCACGCTTCACTTTAGTGTCCGTGCCACCCGTACTGTTTCAGTGGCCGAGATACCATAGCTCTATAGATATGCAACCACGCAGATGCAATAAAAGGAAATAAATGCTAAGTGCCAAGGTTAATGCAGCCGGCCAGCATCAACCAGGCATCGGCCATTGCCTAGTCCCAACGCCAACTCTCAATATGCATATAATATTCATATGTATCACATTGAAAATACGTGTCATTTCTGTCACTTTATTTTTAAAAAATTAAGGATCTTCTAGATTCAAATAAAAAGGATAGTGATAAGTCAAAGAAGAAATAAATGGCAGAGCAGATAGACCAATACAATGGAGGATCAATCTCAATTGGTTAGAGACACCCACTTGATCGATAACAGCTTGACAAGATTCTACAGCTGAGATCAGCTTGCGCGAGACATACAACCTTAATAGTATATTCCCTAGAGTTAATTGAGATTAATTGCAATAAAACACGAAGGATTGTCATGTTTGAATCGATGATCGATGTCCACCGAGTCACTCGAGCGACAATGATTATGTCAGTGTGGGATGATCGACTGTCAGCGCAAGACAGGAGAAGCGCCACTCTTGAGACATTGCTGTCATTCTGGACAGTGACAATACTGCCAAACGGATCCATTTTAGCAAAAAAAAACGTTAGCGATTTAATGGTGACACCCAATAGTAATTAACACTTACAAAATGATGGGACACGCTCACGGTAGGCTTCACAGTAATAACATTATAAAGAGTGGTTCCGGTGAAGTGATTGCGGAAGCAAAAGACACATCAGGTGATCTAGCGGTTAGATCTCACTTTCTGGCACCACTACACTAACCACATACTCAATCTGACTCTGCAATCTGAGATCAAGTGAAAAGATTCTGTTCCGGAATGCGCCGGATGCCGCTGCGTGGGTGAATAAATTACTTCATGCACATTGGCTCATCATAGCGGTAGATGAAGCCTATCCCAGGTGGGTTTCGAGTGAGACAAATGCTTTTTCGAACCGGCTCTAGATTGAACAAAGTAAACACAAAACTTACTGCAAACAATCCATCATCGCTTGTTTCCGACAAAATAAAAAAGACAAGAAATACCATGAACAAGTGAAGCAATAATCTAATCATATCAAATTAAAAATTTGAAATCAAAAAACATTTGGCCAAACAGAAAATGAAACAAGCCAAGCTAGAAATCCCAACAAAAAGAGTTCAATTGTGGCTAGCGTTAGCAGCGCATCCCTTTAACCTCATAATGGAAAGATTGATGAGCCACACAGTTTCACATCCGAACATTATAATAGAACTTTGATTTGTGATACGACAGGAACTAAAGTAAACAAACACAACTCTCCGATGACAACGTACTCAAAGAAACAAAACCAACTGAAAACAATTTTGAAACAAGACAAAAAATGAATAAAATGGCACATTGAGAAAATAAAATGCAAAAGAAGACAGCATTCGAATAGACGTCATTTTGCTCAAATTTGGACTTGTAACTTTGATCTCTTGACTGAATCGAGTTCACAATTATTAATACACTCTACTATAGTAATATTATAACATTCAAAAAGTGAAACAAATTGAACCAAATTAAAATGAAGCACCCAAGTTGAGCCAAATCTAGCAATTTTCGGCTGGCGTCCAGAAGTGATAGTGGTGGCACTCTTGAACAGTGATAAGAGCTCAATTGATAAATTCTATCGTTGCGATTAGCGAGAGACGACTCATCGCATGGGTGTGTCGTGTTATTCGACTTGTAAGGTGACCACAAGCAATGGGCAAAAAACATGTGCAAGCCCTAATGCAACTGGAAATTGATGTGAATCAAGCTAAACGACGCATCAGATTGTGCTAACCACATTTGAATCGAAACATCTCGTTGAAAATGTATAACATTGCGCCAACAAATAGCTCCGGTAGGTGGTAGCACGATAAATTGCATAATAATTGCACCGACAGGTAATTATTAATAAACTTGGCAAAACAAAATTAGAAAAAATGCAATACCTTCTTGGTCAGCTTTAATCGAGGTGAGTTAAGCCTGTAAGGTAATGGTCTGTTACGAGGCAAATAGATGAGCAACAAGTGGGCCCGCCACCCAACCACTACAATGGCGTGATGGGGTTCGTTTTAATTAACACCGACTGCGACCAGCATGGCTGCGCCACTTCGACCCATCTAGTTTTGTTTATGCAAAAGAAGCAGCACCAAACCAGCTTGATTGCTTGCTTCAACTCTGAGCACTATGTCTTGTCATAAGTTTCCGAATAATCTAATCAGGATGTCAATGTTTACTTAGATTGCTGTAAATCAACATTTTATAATTCAACTACAGCTATAATTCAGCTAAAGTCACAATCCCTGACGGATCGATATTATGCCAAAAATAAAGAGCTAAGGTTCGAGCTAAGCAGCGATTCGATTGACCAGTAACGCTTCAAGTGTGAATATCGAGGCGACTGGCAGCAATAAATCAATAAATGACTTGGACTACTTCCATTAACTCGCAACCACTCTCAAGCTCTTCGCCAGAGTTCAAGATTGATGTAAGAAGCGCTTTACTAAAATACTTATCATTCTAGAGAGGTACTCGAAGAGATCTAGGTTATTGGCGCGAATTTTCCAGAGATCAGAGAACGGTAGTGCGATCATTCAGCGTCGCCAAACGCACTAAGTCAATAAATTAATTGGCCACATAATTGAATTAAAGCGAGCAAAGGTAGATCAGGAGAAGAAAAAGGTGGCAAATTGCGCACAAGCAATGGCTTTAGCCGAGAACAGAATTGAGCAAAAAATATAGATGAGTACTCGCCACTGCACTAGTGCTATCATTTGCTTGTCCGAGTAAGACCGAAATTAAATCAACACATATAAACAAAGTGAGCCAGTCCGTCATCCCCAAAGTTATAATAATTCCGCTAGTGGCCAAACATAGCAGGGCAACATTATGGTGATGGTGATGATGGCGGGCGGGTGAGTCGACATTAGCATGCCGACAATGTGGATTAGTGGACCAACCAAGAGTTAGCAAGCAAGGTGAGAGGGCCGAGATGAAATCGATTGACAGGCTTACCGCCTGGTCACGCTCACCAATCGATCGCGCCGCAATCGACGCATTGGCACCGTGGCCAAACTATGCCACTGCGCATCTCATCGGTCCGAGTTAATCACTATCTTTGGTGAGTGATTGTCAACCTACAACTTGAGATCTACTCTTCAGTGTGGACCAATAGTGTCGTGACATATGCTCCAGGAGACAACAAACCACCACAAGGGCAGCTCTGGCCGACAACCGACATTGCACTCGTGCATCGCTTTCAAAGCTCGATGATAGAGACGCAGGTAATGAATAGAAAAGATGCTATGCTGATTCGATAGAGGTGGAGGGCAACAGCGAATAAGTCACGCTATCACTAGATGATAAATGAACCAAATTGAGACCCGTGCCGATTAGAGAGCAACTTCATGCAAGCCAAAGCATAACTATAGTATACAATGAGACACGTATGCCGTGCACGATGGCGCCTCAGAGGCTCAACGCCCTTGCCTGGCCGCATTGCCGATCACGGATGCAAAGCGACAGATGAAGAACGATTAGGCAATAAGAAGATGTGACCAGACGAGGCCAGATTGAGCATTGAACGGCTTCCGAAGCGGGTCAACCATAAATCAATGCAACCATCCTCGTCATACCTCGTACTGCGCTGAGGTGAGTGCAACAGTGGCATCCACTTGTCCGAATGGATGAAGCATATTAATCAATCAATCGACATAGAGTGACCATTATCCAATAGTTGACCAATGATGCCAAGTCATATGAATAACAGAAAACACTAGAACATGACCTATGACCCTTTCTAAAGTGAATAAAGTAATAAACCTATGCAAAATACAGTGCTGTATAAATGTAGTGCTTGAGTAGATTACAACGACAACTAACGAAGATAAAATAGAGTTCATAACGAGCGTACTCTGAGATAATCTCCGAAATCCAACAGTGCGTAATCTTAATTTAGTTGGATTGCCGTCAATATTGATGACCAATGTGATTGAATGGTGATGAACCAGTGAATCGTTAGATCAGCAGATCTAAAGGCGATAGTGCCCGCGCAATACAGTGATCAGTATTCAAGTTTGCAGAGTTAAGTCGGAAACAAACTAAAACATCTCAATAAGCTGCAATGTCATGAGGGGGTCACGCACTCTCGGGTGCAACAACAGTTGGTGATTAGTGAAGGCAGTGCTACAGCAGTGTTGGATTAATTCAGCTCGCCACCTAACTGGCAATTCAGTGTGACCACCAACTTGCAAGTGAGTTGTGTAGAGCTACGAGGCAAGCAACCAACACTGGCACCGCATCGATCACGCAAGCACCGTAATGCCTCTCGCACTCAGTGTCGGTGAATCTGATCTCTTCCGTTATTTGCGACAGATTTATAATAAATCAGCCAAAAAAGTTGATCGATGTTGGCGCTGAGAAACCAGCAAGAAATGGCTCGGTTCAGGCAACGATGAGTGGCGACCGTAACCTATCCAGTGGCTAGCTTCTATCACAGGTAAAGCCAATAATTCTAAAGTGCAAACAACGCCTTCAATCGGGAGTAACGCAGTGCCGAGAGCTATGAATGTGCTTGAGCAAAGGCAACAGACAATCACGGGTGATTGACAAATCAAGCCGGTGATCGGCCATTGATGATAACCCGAAGCGAGCCACCAAAGCGCCTAATTGATGACGCTAATGATGCCAAGAGACTCGGACTTCGCTCGACAGCGACCGATCCCGTTCAGCCGATGCCCTACACTAGTTGTATCAATCAAATCCGCGTCTCCCGATCGCGATCGGCGTGTCGAAATCATATCGTCGAGTTAATCTCAATCTATATTTAGAACAAAGCACAAGCACCTTGTATATTTTCATTTCTAAAACAAATAGAAAGTCGCAGTGACCAAACGAGTAGAAGGGAGTGAAAGAATGAAATAGATGCTGCCAGTCATAATAGATGACTAGATCGATTGATTGAAAGATCGATCCGAACGCTGACGATCGGGGTGACGTGCAACCCGACAACAATTGCACCGTGGCATCCATCGCAACTGACACGTCGCTTCTCTCTTCTATGAAACCACTTTCGTTTGCAAACCGAAACCCGACCACTAAGCATCTCAAGCCTCACTTAGAAGTAATAGCTAACCCAATTGGTCTATTGTAGTGCGTATTATTAAATTACAATCAATCAATGATCAAAAACATCAAGGGCACAAGGTCAAACTTTGTGGTGGGTTTGCGGTGAACTATGGCAGTGGAATACAAAGAATACAAATCTAGATAGTCATGATTGTAGTGAAAAATGATTCAAAATAGCATCAAAAGCCATGCTTTTAAGGCAGTTTCAAACTTCAACATTTTGAGTTAAACTTTAACTCCACCTGAAATCCTAAAGTGTCTAGCAAGTTGAAATCAAGGTCAGATAGTCATTCAGCAGTGTCTTGTATTGGAGCACTAATCAAATGTGTAGTGAGCGAGGCCACGGCAAGTACACTGAGAAAGGACCAACCGAATCCGAGTAATAAAAATGAAAACTAGAAAAGTAATGATGATGCAGTGGTAGTTGTAGTGGCACTGTGTTCCGTGCATGTTCCGGTGGCACTCGTCGAAGACAATGCCCTCCAATCCGTTGCTGACTTACAGGTGTCACTGCAACTTACCAATGACTTCCACTTCAAACCAAAGCTCTTCTTCAGTGGCAACGGTGGGTGAACTAGCCTCTGGCCCGTGTCCAATTTAAAACAATTGCAATTCAACTACCGGCACAAATGTAGATTGATATACCAAACAGTAAAAAAGCTTTGTTTGTATACACTAAATGAGAATACACATACATAATATACATAATAAACATTCATGTACTATACTTATTATAAGATATTAAATTTTGTAGTGTGGCTTATCATATATATAAGTAAATTTCGCAAATTTAAATTACCGCATATCTAGTTAAGAGAATGCAACTGTTGGCGGTTTATGTCTGTTGGAAGCAACAAATGAGTTCAGTCGAACGTGAGAAATCCGCCGCTCTAATCACAGAGCATCTCTACAAAACAATGAACTGATTCAAACAAGACGCCGCAACAGCGAGTTGAACTAGGGAGAGCATCAACTCGAGCAACACAGCCACTAATGACACTGCCTACGAGTCAAGTTCGAGCCGCTACTGCTCTGCTATGTCTCTGCAACTAAACAGTATAATTCGATTGTCTCAATCCTATTCGACAAGAGCTAAATTTAGATGCGCTATCCAACCAATAGAAACACGTCAAGTATTGAAGAAAGAAAATATGCAAAAGAGATCTTGCAACTAAGAAATGAAGATAGATAAATAAATAATAAGAGTCGGTAAAATAAATTCAATAAAGAAAAAATTTTCTAGAAAAAACAATGTAGTGCAAGTCAAATATGTAAACGTGAGACGGATGACCAAGGGAAACGATTGGTCGATCTGATCAAACAATCGATCGATCGATGAGGCAGCAGGCCAATTAATGGACAAAGCAAGTATACTTGTACATCGCGGTTGGCCCACTCGCCTGTGCTATGATTAGCAATCAACAAAGTTCGTTTGTGTGTACCAATGACACATATAAATCTCATCAATTTGACAATCAGCCAACTTAACTCAATTCAGTTATTTAAGTGACAATTTTATTAAATGTCAAAAGATCTATCTATAAAAGGTATTCCGTGACTTAATAATATACAAAAAAATTCAAAAGACCAAATTGGACTAGGGAAAACAAAGCTGGTTCTCGTGACAGAGCCAATACCTCGAGGTTATCAATCATTGCTGCAATCGGAAAGAGCGATCAGTCGGGTGAGATGAAAACAACAAGAGATGATGTCTATTTTCAATCCCTAGCACCAGGTAGTTTATGCGACTCGTGATGAATGTGTGCGCGCAAAATGCAAGCATCGACAAGGACGAGTGATATCGGCATCGCATTGGTGTGCACGATTAGCAGCCAATAAGCGAATCATTAGACAGCGCCACTGACCAATAGATCACTCATCAATAACCGATCGCGATCGGTGGCTTTCTTCCTGCTCGCTCTTGCTAATCCTGTCGTGGAGATGAATTGAGTCATTGGTAGCGCTAGTCGCTTCAATCTTTTGGCACACCCGGCGGCACTTCCTCACCCAGGCGTCGTGTTCGTGCGTGGAGCTCTCAAAGTGGCCGATTTGTAGTGTGATTGGCAAAAACAAATAGAGGCAGAATCAGAACGTGCAATGGCAATCATGTCATTTGTTGCGCTTTGCAGTGGAACTTGGACCAGTGAAGAGTCGACACACTCGCTCACAGACTGCTTCTCTATGCAAGGGGTGTCAGTGGGCGCGCAGCTGACCGATTGATTTGATTGACCTTGTTCACCGGAGCAGCACCCTCGCGCATACTGCTTTTGTTGACTGTCTCGCCGGTTTCAACTGACAATTAACTAAAAAGTGACTTAGGCCAAGTGACAAGAGTGTGCATCTCGCGGCACCATTCTTTGCCATTGCTGAGTGCCAAGAGTGCCGATCGTAATACCACTGATCAGAATACTGCAACAACACAAAAACAAAAGTGCTACAATGGAACCATGGTGCGAGGCCAATTTCACACCTGACCTGCTGCATGATCGACAGCTCGCGGCCAATGCATCGACACAAGATACACTACTCAGCACTACATGCACTAGTGAGACAACACTAACTCAAATCTAATTTGCTACAATGAGCAGGATGACATAATCGCTAAATAAAAAAATAATCATGTCGGGAAAGCTGAAATAAATAAAGATGGAGAAGTGTGTCGGAAAAATTGTCGGTATTTTTGGAGATGTTCCCACATCAACACACATCACCAAAGCATTTCAAGTTCAACACAAGACAATGAAACCCAAGATCATTCTCAGTCAAAGTGACTTGTGTGACACAAATAGTGCAACTAAAGAAGTGCACTAAGAAGCAGTACAATCGAGTATTCAAGCGCAATTCATTAAATTCAGATTTATTCAGCGTGTACCAATCGACAAGCCATCCAATGCTCTATAAAAACTTTATAAACTAGTTTAGAGTTAGTTAAAACGAAAAGAACATTATTAAAGTTTTTAATTGATAGTCCGTTATTACAGATAGAATCAATATAAAATCTTGAACTATTAAAAATCTTGAGTTAGGTCATTTTATAATGTAAAATTAAAAGGTCATAAAATTAATGACTTAATATATCTATATTAAAAAATATGTAATCAGTTGAATAAAAAAGCACATTGTTATAATTCATAACTAATAAATACAATGGCCTTTTGTACAACTTGGCAAAGAGAATGACTTTTTTAGTGGGACAAGTTAGACCCAGTAGGGTGTCCCGATAGCCGTTGCCCAGCCAGTAAATATTTGTTGAAATCTATTGTAACACAAGACCCGTGAATCAAGTTAATGAATGTCGAGTGAAGTTCTAAAAAAAGCAACGCCAAAAAGTAACTCCTAATTCTGTCTAGGCGTGGGCATAGTAAGGATGATCATGCTAGAGTGTAGCATTAGTGGCACGGTAGCCTCCAATGTTCCTATACGAGGTGTCGATAAATTACGAGAATGTCCCGCAAGCAGTTCGGCATGGCTCGGTGAATAAAAGCTCGTAAAAGTGACTCAAAAAGGTGAAACACACAAAGCAAGAAACATCGAGCAAAGATCGAGTGAGCTTCAATGTAAAAATAGATATAATGGTGCGATGCTTGGCAGCAATGGCTAACCCTGAGCGTCAACGGAGTATTGGATGAACCTTTCAATCATTACTCACAGAAAGCAATTGGCGGTGGCCACACCGTTAAGGCACAATTAGATGACGAAACCCATCTGACATGCGGCAGTGCAAGTGTCGACAGTTGAATCGGTGACTTCTTCCAGTGAGTTCAACTCGAACAGAGGTCCAATTAGAAGCGGTACGGTCAATTCTGGCGGTAGTGGCTGCAAGTAACAAGCGGTCTAGTGATAAGTGAGGGTTTCGAGCAGCGCGCGTCGCACTCCAATGCTTGCGAGCCCACCTCTGCCAGGTGACGGTGCCGATCAGCAAAACTAGGTGGCAAATTGTTTCCGTGCTCGACCACTGCACACCGATCTCAAATTCTTGTCCAAATGACCAGTCTCGTCTTGGTGGCAAGACAATTGTAGGTGGGCTCAGTCAATAACTCAATTCAAGCAGCACCATAGCCAATCAAATGACTCATGACAACCCGCGAAATGCGCGTGCAAACGCGTTCTGCATGGCAACCACTGGTGCCACACACCTCGATTCTCATCTACACGAATTGCATTCTGCCCCACCGGGTGACCTTCACGCTCGCTTGGTCCCCTGGTCTCCAAGGGAAACCACTCACCTGGATAAGGTCAAACAAATGTCTGACATGCCCTCTCTTTGGAAACCTCTGGTGACATATCTGATTTTGATTTGTCTATCACCATGAAAAAAATACACGTGAAGCTGATAGAATGATACACGTGGCAAGAGCAACGAACCAGGACATGATAGTGTGACGGGTGTGATAAGTTGCCACATCAGTTGATCAGTGGCGGGATGAGCGATTCCCAATTTGTCGATCGGGAGATGTCACCTTTACACTGTAGTATTGAATCGTACGGGAATGATTATATTTTACCAGACACTGGAGTCTCACTACGAGGTCGGTGCGAGACGTGTTTCCCGAGCATCAGGCCATTAGCTATCGCTATCGTACTATTGCTTGTTGTACCAGCCATTTGGACAAACAACACGAGTTGAGGCCACGCGTCTCACTATTAAACAACACAATTATAAAAAAAACTACCCGATACTTGTTCTAATGTTATTTTCTTATCGACAATGGAAGCTCATTTTTACTTACTTCTCTGCTCTCAAGAATTGGCAGTATTCGAAAAAAAGATTTTCCTATCTAAATTTGGTTGTTTACCACACCACCCAGAAGGTGAATGGGAGACAAAAGTATTGGTACTATTGATGTATCTGGTCACGTCTGCAACAAATGGCATCGGTTGACTTGCCTTGTGGAATCTTCGAGATGCGCTATCAGCAGTCATTAAAATGTATATAAAGCAACCAGAGGACCTAGTGCTTTTCATACTGTCTGCAAGTTCCTGACTTGAAGCACCTCAACAACCAATCGAAAATGTACCAACACCAAGCCAACAAGAGCGACATCTCGCTTCACCGATTCACTGGTCTTCCCCGTGGAGTCCGTCCAATCCATTACCAACTGCTGCTCAAGCCAGATCAGCAGAATGGCCAACTGGAAGGCAATGTTCAAGTGGAACTTGACGTGGAACGAGACACCCAAGAGATTGTGCTCAACACTAAGGACTTGAAGGTTCAAGATGCCAACCTCCGAACCGACTCCGGCAAAAGTAAGGTCTAATGAGTAAACTTTCAGAGAACTCATTGTATTATCAACTTAGATATCAAGTGCAAAATTGATCACGATGAAAAGGAAGAGATTGTTCGCTTGAACCTGAATGGTCAAAGTTTGTCTCGAGGCAAAGCTCGTCTGGAGATGACTTTCCGTGGACAGATTCAAGAGCAGATGCGCGGTCTGTATCGCAAGCGCTGCGATGACAATGATCGAGAGAAGCGATGCTTGGTGGCTGATTGCGACCCGTCCGCCACCCGCATGATTTTCCCTTGTTTTGACGAGCCCGATTTTAAAGCAACTTTTGAGCTTACCCTCCAAACCCAAAGTGACCAGCGTGCTATCTCAAACACTCAAGTGGTAGAGGAGAAAGCATCGGGTTCGAATAAGCTCATTCGATTTGCCAAGACTCCTAAAATGGCTACGCATCATTTCTCCTTTGTCATTGGCAAATTTGAGCAAATCGAGCGCCAATGCGAGGATATTCTTCTTCGCTTTCACGTGACCGAAGGCAAGAAAAACAATGCCAAGTGGACTATCGATGCAACCAACAAGTTGGTGGAATATTTCAAAAAGAACTTGCAAGAGGTCAAGTATCCCATGTCACAGATCGATTTTGTTGTACTTCCAAGTTACCACCGAGATGGAGCGGGCAACTTCGGTCTAATTTATGTGCACGAGGATTTGTTCTTTGTGGATGAAAACCAAAGTCCTCTGGACAAGAAAATCAATTGCACTCTTAACTTGGCAAAGCAAATTGCCCGACAGTGGTTCGGCAATGTGGTCAGCTCTCGGTGGTGGACTCGTGAGTAGTTTCCGATAAGTGATTCACTTGGTGACTTGATTTACTTAAATACTAGAGCGCTGGCTCACCGAGGGTTTTGCCACTTTCATGTGCTACAAGGCGGTGGACTCGGTGTATTCCAACTACAACGTTTGGAAGCACTTCCTTCACCGGGAAGTGGAGTGTGCAATGCGACACGATACCGTGGATAGTACTCACCCTCTAGAAGATAATCTCTACTGGATGTACGCTGGCGAGCACTTCAACAAGCACTGGATGCATCAGTCGCATGAGTCTATCCTCTGCAGCAAAGGAGCCGCCATCCATCGCATGGTTTGTCACATGGTTGGCAAGGAGGTAAGATACCTTGTGGTAACAAGATGACCGGTGTCACAGTGATTGATTGCAGAACTTCCAACGTGCAATGCAACGATTCCTGAACGACAACAAATATGACTGCGTCACTAGCGACGACTGGTGGAACGCACTGGAACGAGAGTGCCGCAAGCCGGTCCGCAGTATCATGCAGAGCTGGACCCAGAAAAAAGGATTCCCTGTAGTCCATGTAAGTTGCCTTTCACCCGCAATTCACTTCTTCCACTCACTCACCTTTTACCTTGCAACAGGTGGAGGGCAAGGCAGATCAATCGGGTAACTACCGACTTAACATTCGTCAAGAAAATGTGATTCGCGATCAGGACAAGGTGGAAAGTTTTGGCAAGTATCAGCATGAAAATCAAAACCAACAACAACAACAAGAGTCGATCTTCAACCGGTGGGTCATTCCGATGACCATCTCGGTGGGACCAAACAGGCGCACTGACGACAAAGACTGGGTGGATGAGCAGGACCGACAGGAACACATGATGGAAGTGTTGCTCAACCAGGACCAAATGGATATCGTCATCCCGAACCATATTTATCGCAACTCTGGCGGTTGCATCAACATCAATGCTCTGCACATGGGATACTTTGTGGTGAAGTACCACGATGAGATGATGAGGGGCATTATGGAACACATGGAGAAACAGACTATGCACACTAAGGATCGAATGGGCATTGTTCTGGACACCTTCCAGTTGGTGAAGAAGGGTGACTGTCGCACCACTGACTACTTGGAGTTGCTCCAAAAGTGTGCCAAGCGCGAGGACAACGATGCTATGTGGCAGTTAATCAGTCAAACTCTTTGCGAGCTGCGCCATCTGGCTACATGTTACGACCATGCCAACCAGAGAGATGAACTCGAGACCAAGCTCGGCAAGTTTGTACAAAACATCGCGGATGATGTGTACCGCAAGATTGGCAATGATTGGCAGACTTTCCACAAGCAGAACAAGGACAAGAGTTTTCTCCAGCAAACAATCACTGAGTTAATGGTCATTTTTAAGCAGCAACAAGTGCAGCAGAAGGCAAACGAAATGTTTGATCAGCGCAACCGTAATGTCACCATCTTGCGTTGTATGCTGATCACCACTGCCCAAAACAACCAGGACAGGGCATTAAAAGAACTTTGCAAGGTAAAGAGTTCTCTAGCTTTTCATAAACAATCATCTTGTTTCTCCTAGATTTACAAAGAGAATGACTTCTGTGAAGCCCGAGAATACTGCAAGACTGCTTTCGGATTCTTCAACGACCGAAACACAATTAAGCAAGCGATCGATTTCACCCTCTCTGTTAGTACTTCTTATATTTAGTAGATAACATAAGTCTTGACATTCATTTGTTTCATTGTAAACAGGATCAGGTGGGCAAAGAAGACTCACTGGAATTTCTGGTTTCGATGGCTCAATGGAATCCAAATGGTCGTGACACTGTTTGCCAATGTCTCAAAGACAATGCAAACTCGTTTACCAAGCACTTTGGGGATCACCATCTGGCATTCAATTTCCTTGAAGTAATGAGTATTTTGTATATGTCTTACTTGGTTAAATTCAATACTTGATCTCTCAACAGGGCATCATTGAGCAGCTTTTTGAAGAGGACAGAGCTAAAGATATTGCTACTACTTTCTTGGATGATGACAAGAAAACTCAAATGCGACATGCTTTGGACTACATCCGACTCAAAAACAACTGGCTTAAACGGGACCTCGATTCCATGAAGCGATTCTTGGCCAACTATTGAGTTGTTTCCTCTTTTTGTCTTTTATTGCATTATAAGACACTCAATAAACATATACTTTAGTTTAGTAACAATCTTTGGGTTTTCTCTCATTCTAATTTATTCTATGGCTTTTGAGTAGTATACTTGTTTTCCTCGAATGAAAAAATTTTCATATTGTCAATGTCAATGTTATAGAGTTTAATAGAATTAAGAGTAAACAATCTAACCGAACTAATTGTAGAGTGGTTTGTTATCCAAG